>JAFFZH010013760.1:22107-39041 GCA_018420115.1 Euura saliciscinereae | reverse complement strand
CGCTTGACATCGACAATTACCATTTTGTGCAGTTTTCAAGAATACGTGTTCATTGTTGCATGAAACAAAGAAGTTTTCCGATACACATCATCGGAATTCCATCTAGAATTGTGCTGATGGTTTCTTTTCCGCGATCGTGACGCGTAGGCTTTGCTATCAGTGAAAATAAGTGAAAACCGGGTACGGTCGGTAAAGAAGAGTAAAGAATGATTGGAACATGCTCTTAATTGAAAAAAAGAGGAATAAAACAAGATTCGTCAATAATTCGAAATATTTGGGAAAATTAGTTTCTAAAACTCGTAAAAACTAAAAAAAAAAAAAAAAAAAACAGGGCGAAAAAATGTACTTGAGGATTGAGGGTGTGAAGAGGCGGGTTTGGGATCATCGTAGATACACTCGAGGTCAAGGACCACGTGAAGACTGCAGAATCTGCCAAGTTTGAGGTTAGGATTTTTAGTTTTTAGGTTATCTGCGGGATACGATATCGATTGAGTTCAATTTTGACTCACGTGTTCAGATCGACCTTGTAGTCCTGCATCTGCGGCTTCTCTTCAGGTTTGTCCGGGTTCCATCGGTAGATCGTGAAGGTCTTGAGTCGAGCCTCGGCATTTTGGACCGCGGAAGCGTGGAGTCCGCGAACCTACAATTATTTAAGTTTAAATTTGTTATTCTCGATTGAAAGATGAAAAATCGGATCTGCGATCGTTCAGAGACTCTAAAGCTACTTCTTCTTACCCGAAATCTAATAAAACGGCACAATTCATCGAAATAAAACGCGAAAACTCGCGAGGAGCTCAAAAATGCGTCCGACACACGTGGCGAGTGAGAACAGAAGAACACCGAGCGAAAGGGGAATCGGAAAGACGGGATTTAGGTTATCTAGAAGGCTGTGGAATAGGAGGCGCATCGAAAATCGATATATCGATATTTTTCTTGCGATATTTGATAGTTTAAATACCGTTTGCCGACTTTATTACAGTTTTTTTTTCTTTATGTTAAATAAATATCGATGCATCATTCAAAATTGTGATTGAATTGATAAGCATCAAGTCGTCATCATTGGCGTATTCGCGTTGAAATCAAAGTGATTTTAATCATAATGATGTGCGAATCAGATATCGAATAGCACCGCTCTGAAGTTAGGCGCTATGACCTGATTGGCTGGATTGGTTCATCATTTAGCCCAACGCGAATGCGCCTATGATCAGATGCATACAATTTTCGAATACGCAAAATTCGAGTTTAAATTGATCCAAGTTCACGCGAATTATGGTCTATTTATCCAAATTATTGGGAAATGAATAAGAAAACTTCAAATATTATATATTTTATTTTATTATCACGAATAGAAAAATTAAGTTCGATTGAAAAGAAGAAGTTGGATTGGTTCAATTAATTCGAAATATTGTCTTCACACTTTCGATACGGATATCAATATAATTGCAAATTTACAAGTTCCACAAGTACGACCATTCTTATTTACAATGTTTTTGTTTTTTTTATAATTGTCAGCAATTTCTCGATAAGAACGTATCATCTATTCATAATATTCTCATTATTGTCGGAAAATATAATGAGATTGGGATTTCAGGTTAAGCCACGCCCCCAGTTATACGTCATGGAGTCTAAATCACCCTGTAGACTGTACAGATGCATGTACTGTACGTACGAAAGAAGTACGTCAATGCCTTCTATATCACGCGCGCTCTTTGAAATCGGGATTTCAAGATATCATGCAAGATGCTAACAAAAATATCTATACACGACCCAAACAGCGTCATATTCATTTAAGTTACCCAACAGCGTGGATATAGACGCATATGCACAGTGTATACGATAGTTGAGGTTATTTCTAGCGTGACGAAGATCATAAAAATCACTATTTCATCGAGTATAATTCACGCAAAGAGAAATCAGTAAACATCGACTAGACTTGCTTAATTACCGTTAAAAAAAGGGTATCGAATTATCTGATTGTGAAGGAAATTAGTCAGGTAGCAGGAAAACAAGTGAAGCTTGCAAAGGCTCGTAGGATGGGCGTCTGTTATGTCACGGAATACTTTATACAACAGAATAATAAACGCCTCGTAAATATTTTCTGGAGTTTAATTACCCTGGTCCTCAAAAACATCGACACAATGTCATCGACGGATTTAATAAACTATTCACTTACCTGTCGAATGACGTTTCGACAATTTGTCGGGAAAATCTTGGCCATTTTTACCAGCTTCTGCGTAGCACTGGTCTGAACTACGTCTAGAATACGATATTACGTAATCGATATATTTTTCTGAAACTCCTGAAGTCGGCCGCAGCAGACGACAGACACGATACTATCGATACCGCCAACGACTATACTGTCAATATAGTATTTTATTTAGCGTTTATTTAAGATAAATTAATTGATCTGTTAATTTGTAATTTGTTAAATAAAAAAAAAAATTATTCCTGTTGTGAAATATTTATTATTCGTTACGCCCAGGGTATTTTAATTTTTATGAACTGTCTCACATGGGTTTTCAGTGTCACAATCACACAGTATCGCGTTACGTGAGAGATGATGTGTCAAAATAGAATAAAATTCTACGATGTACAGGTAAGGGATAACGTTTTCCCCTTCTCTATTTCGTAACTAACTGCGTCGACGTTTATCCAGTATATCAAGATAATTAACAAACTTTCCACTCGTATTTCGTTCAGAAAATAACATAATTCACGTACAATAATAAGATATAGGTTAGGAATTTCAAGGTCTCCGAAAATAGTCTCTTTGTCGACGCAATCACGAGATTCAACTATTTATTTCAGATACGTGTCGATAGTAGAAAGCTGCACTCTGCAGATCGGAGAACGTTACAACAATGCCAATTTTAAACGATTATACGTGACGATAAACAAGAACAAGTGCAAGGAGTACGAAGGGAGAAAGCTAGTTGGGTTCGTTTAATTAATTTAATTATTCATTGAGTCCTGCGCGGTTCTTTGATTTTCACCATAAACCGTTTAAACTCTCCTCCGCAGATTCTCCATGGAGCAAATGCACAACATTGTGGCGGACGTGGCGAATTATAAGACGTTCGTTCCGTTCTGTAAGAGATCGGACATCCTGACGAAGAGAGATGGATTTTTGAGGGCGAGCTTGGTCATCGGATTCCCGCCGATAAACGAAAGTTATACTTCCAAGGTGACGTCGGTCTTCCCGCGTTTTGTGAAAGCCGAATGTACGGACGGGAAGCTTTTCAACCATTTGAATACTCTGTGGGTTTTCAGTCCCGGGCTTAAGAACAACGCGCAGACTTGTTTGATAGATTTCAGTCTGTCGTTCGAGTTCAAGTCTGTTATTCATTCGCAGTTATCAAATTTCTTTTTCAATGAAATTGTTAGACAAATGGAGAACGCTTTCATCGAAGAGGCCAAAAGGAGGTACGGAAGACCTTGCATCAAAGCTGTAAGACTCGAGAGATGAGACAAATTCACAGCCTTGAATTTCGGGCTGATTGTCTTTGTTAGATAAAACTAATTATGTACATATATATATATACATTGTTGTGAACGATGTTTGAATCGAAATAAAATATTTATTTATTGAATTGCGATTTTGATTTAAACTCAAAAAAAAAAAAAAAAATTTATAGAATCTGATTTCCAATTTCTGTAAAATCGTGTTTTCAGGGCTTCTACAAGAATTAATTTTTTTCTGTACGATTTTTTCTTTTTTCCAGTACGTCTTGTTACGTGTTTGAATTATTGTAATATCGTCATAAAGATAGAGAATTATTAAAAAGGTTTCTGAGAGAATAAGTATGAAATTATGTTCTGGCTTCAAACAACTTTGATGAATACAAGAAAAATTCTAGTCTGAAGATCTACGTTATTTTGTCAAATACGCGAAGTGACTAGAAATCGAAATATTGATAAGAAGAACAACGAGAGTATTTCAAAAAGTGAATAAAACCTGAACGAAACTGCGGATATTCATTTACTTATTTATTTTTTTGTTTCGTTACAAAGTAAAAGAATGAAGCTTCAATTTCGCTTTTGAAATTCCTCTCTCTCTCTTCGGCCACCTTGTATACGAAGCAAGCAGACCTAACCTAAATTCGGGGCTATTCAAGCTCGTTGAATGCGTGTAACGAATTATTTCTAGGCAAAGGGGTTGATTGAAAGAAATGCGGCTTTATTTCATTTGCTCCGTCGGCGTCTGTCCGTCGATTGACAACCTATTTCATTTCTTTTATTCAGTCTACAAAATTTATTGGTTTTGACATGTGACGTCACGCAATTATGAATGAGTATGATCAGTGACAGTGTTGCCAACCTCCAGAACGAGAAATTCTTTAGGAGGTGGTTAAAATTTCTTTAGACTTCTTCAGATTTCTATGGATGCTACATTTTTATAGAAATTCGAATTTTATCACGTTTTTTATGTCAATAAGTTTTTAAAAATGTGTTCAAAAATGTCAAATAAGTCTTTATAGTTGCTTCAAATCCAATGAAATTTACGAGACGCTTGACCCTTGTGGCACATGTTACTGCAGATTTTTTTTTTCCAAAAGAAACGCATTTTCTTTAGATTTCCGAAAGAATTAGCAGATTTCTTTAGAAAAATCTTCATTTTTTTCTTTTCTTTAGGGGACGTCAAAATTTTATAGATAGAAAGAAATTTCTTTAGGGTTGGCAACACTGATCGGTGACAGGTGGTCACCGCGTGGTATACTATTGAAAGATGTCAACGCTACATCAGATCCTGACAATAATATTAGGATTCACTGTTTCGAGAATAGAATCCTCGAACGGAGACAGATCGCAATTTTACAGAGAATGTCTGCCGAAATGTTCTTCGGCCAACTGTACAGAAGGTATTATATTAATATTGATATCAATTCCTAACCTCGAGCCGCATTGTTTATACACACATCACGGGGTGATTTATGTTAGGATCAAGTTTTTTCTCTATTCTCCGAGTATTTCGCTCAAATGACTATTGTCATAGTTTTTAGAACCTTTATTTAGTCTACCGAATCAAGTTTTTATCAAACCAAACCCCGAGTTTCAGCAAAACTTCTCTTCGGTTAAGGGGAAATGAAAGTCACGTGACCTCGATATGATTTACACTTGGAATTTTCAAACGCTATTTTCTCAGCCAAAACACATTCGATTGATGTGAAATTGATATCAGTGACGTAGAAAAACTCAATGAAGGGCCTGCCAATCGTGGATTTTCGAAAATCGATACGTAATAACAGTTTTTTTAACAATATTGTTCCGTAATCCAAGGAAGTGCCGCCTCTCTCCACGAGGGGCAGCACCTCCTTGGGTTACAGAACAATATTGTTACACAAAATTCTGATTATGTCTTTCGATTTTCGAAAATCCACGATTGGCAGGCCGTTCATTCAGTTTTTCTACGTCACTGATATCAATTTCACATCAATCGAATGTGTTTTGGCTGAGAAAATAGCGTTTGAAAATTCCAAGTGTAAATCAAATCGAGGTCACGTGACTTTCATTTCCCCCTAAGATTCGCGAAATTTCTTATATTGATTTTCATTATTGCAGATATGGATTTTCGAGAAATTCCTTTGACAGAATTGCGCCTCTTATTATGGACGTGCGAAGATGACTGTCGCTACCTCTGCATGTGGAAGACCGTTGACTATTTCGCACTGCAAGGATTAAAAGTTCCTCAATTCCATGGAAAGGTATCGCTAAATCCTCCGTCCCATAGCGTGACTCGGATGAATACAAACTTTTTTTGATTGGCAGTGGCCTTTCGTGCGACTTCTCGGCCTGCAAGAGCCCGCCTCAGTCTTCTTCTCCCTGCTCAATTTCCAGGTCCATTTAACAATGTTCAAAAAATTCAGGCAGCAAGTTAGATCATCGAATCCCATGTATCTAATCTGGAGTTATTTCAGTACGGTGAGATCATTCGATCGCTCTACAATCCTCGAATAATCCAGAATAATCACGTCAATCATTCCAGGTCTGCATGAACGCGTGGATCTGGTCGACGATATTCCACGCCAGAGATAAACCGTTTACGGAAGTAATGGACTACTCTTGCGCCTTTGTCATGGTCCTAACTTCGCTGTACTGCATTTCATCGCGGTATTAGCAGAATATTCTGTCTCACGTTTCCAGCTTTCTAACAAATCTGCTTATCTCCCCGTTTCAGAATAGCGTTCGGAAGTTATAAAGCGTTCGCTCTATTCACCGCCGCCTATATCGCCGTCCTTTACATTCATCTCTCTCACTTGTGGTCTGGGAGAATCAATTACGGCTATAACATGAAGTTCAACATAGCCATCGGTATCGTCGGTCACTCGTTACGATCTTGAAATCGGAAACTGGAGCAATTAATTCAACATGTTTTTCTTCGCAGGGCTTCTGACGTTCGTTCTAACAACGGTTTGGTGGTATCGCAACAGGAAGATACTGGTACATGCCTCGCTACTAGGATGGTTCAATGTTCTCACAGTTTTATCAACTCTGCTCGAAGTAGCAGATTTTTCCCCAATTTTATGGTCGTTCGATGCCCATTCTTTGTGGCACGCGTCTACAGCACCAATTGCGATACTTTTATATCGGTAATACGTGAATTAGAATCGATTTTTTGCTAGAATAGAATTGATCGATTCCTAGTTATATAATTATCACTGAATCTCTGTATCTTACAGATTCATCATTCAAGATTGCAGATACCTGCGAAGAACGTACGAGAAAAGTTTGCTAGATATCGAATGAACGACGTTCGCAAATAATGCTCTGAATTATTCGAAAAACTAGTTGATATTAGTATTTATTAGTTATTTTTCGATGCAAAGAATTTCATGCTACCTAAGATTTTTTATTTAAGATTTAGCTAATTTTTATTTTTATTTTTTATATAATTAGGTGAATAAATGGAAGAAGAAGAAGAAGTGGTATCTTTAGGATAAACTTTTATTATTGTATTTTATATCCATAGTTGGACGCATTAAATTGCAGCACCATGTGGTAATTGATAATCTGTAGAGTGTAAATAACGTAAAATTAAGTACAAAATTTATATATTTGTGTGTTTCTTTTCAAATCTTGGTGTTAGATTAAAATTTTTGTTTACTCTTCTGTGTTCATACGTAACACAATTCAATTTAAAAGGTGTAATACTTGCAAATACATATAATATTGATTATGTAAATCGAAAAATTATTATAATAAAAGTTGAAACTTCTACAACAATCTAATTAAAGCTTGAAATTTCAGACAAATTCGTATACGATTCAAAGATGCTTATGAAAAATTCGAAACAACAAATTCATAATTCTGAGTCAAATGATCGGAATGTACAAATTGCTATTAAAATTCACGTTTAGTGTCACAGGAATACTTTATAATTTTCATAAACATCTGAACCAGTAATTGCACTCAGTAACAGACCAGGAGTTTAAGTTGCTATAATATTCGTTCAAGAGTTAGCGGTATGATATTTGTTGTTATAAGAAGAAAAAAAAATATTGTTTATAATAATAATAATAAAAATGATAATTCTAAAATGTAAATACAAATGCCAGGCGTAGGTATTAAAGTATAATAATTCCATCTTGGCCGGAAGAGACGAACTCGAGTTCCAAGTACCGAGAAATAAGATCCGTCGAGTTTTAAGAAACCGGTCAAGATTCATTCGCCAGATAAATACGAGTTATGCGACTAATGTATACTTCCATGAATTATTATATATGTACACATGCGTTTAATGTTTATGTATGTTTCAGCTAATCAGTGTCTTTATTCTCTCTTATTTCACCTACTCTGAATAAACTAGGTGTGCGTTAGATTTTAGTAGAGTTATCCTGTTATTCTTCACAAGACTCGTTAGCTGCTTTGCAAAAGAGCAAAGTTTTATTAATTTCTTGTCACAGAGACTGACATTAAAATGTATATTTCTAGTTAGTGAAGTATTTTCCTTTTTTTTTCTTCTTTTCAATTATCATTAATAATCCCGGGGAATGTTTATTCCTATTCAAAAAGTAGTAATCTACATTTTATGGCAGTGATATGTATAATACGGTAGTGATTTTTATTTTTTATTTTAGTTTTTTTTACTATTTGAATATTAAAAATTTGAAAAAGATGTTAATCGTTTTACCGAAGATTGAAAAATTCGCATTCATCCCTAGAATATATTTTTTCTGTCTAAATAGAATAGTTTTAGTCTAAAATTCTAAAATTTCGGTCAATATAAAATGCAATTAGGTGCGATAATTCATTTAAGAAACAATGAAAGTGAACCGATTGAGAATTGACTGAAATAATTGATAGAGACTCGATCATTACTATATCATACATTCTTTTTTTGTCTATTGAATCTGCGCTTGGAGAATTTCGTTAATTGCGCATGAACACACTTAACTTTTAATTTATATAAAGTATAGTAAATATATGTATAATATATATTGAGTTAGTAAAACGATTAATATGTATATAAAATTGTTTGTTTTTATGTAGAATAATAAAATAAGAATTTATAGCGTAGTACATAGCGGTCATTTGATAAAACCTCAGAGCTTTACTACCCTCATTTGGAAGTTAAGGTACTTGCCGTTAAAAAAAAACACTAAAAGTGGAAGATTACCGAGTAATTACTGAGTAATTAGGTACTAACGCACTCATACTGCAAATGCGGATAATAAATAAGTACCATTTTTATACATTTTACAGTACTTTAGTACGCTCGCTATGGCAAGACATGAAACTCATTGTATATCAAGTTTAGCTCGCCTCTAATTCCTTACATTTGACTTACACGACATTTCGAACAAGTCAAGATCGATTTAACAGATGTTTGAACCCTAATTGATCTCAATTGTCTCAATTCGGACGATTTTTCATTCTCATTCGTCGTCGATGTTATGAGTATTAGAATATGATCCCCTCCTTTCAAGGCACTCCTATAATATTGATTATCTGTCGCAATGATTTTTATTAGATCGTGACAACAAATCGATTGTTATTTTAAATAATGTAAGTAAAACGTAAAGAATTAGTAATCGATTATTCTTTGTATGCTGACAATGAAATGCAGCTTTGAAGAGTGTAAAAGTATCTTCTGAAATCAATCAACAGCTAAGATCGTAAAATCACAATTTTTATAACAAAACCGCTTAGCCTTCGGTGGTTCGCTCTTTTCTTCGCCTAATTTTGTTTTTAAATATAAATTTCAACAATTAAAAGTATAACGTATTTTTATAACGTGCAATTATCGTATTTCCTCCTCTTATCGCTGAATAATCAGCATCCTAGTGCTTAAACAGCGCCTCGTTCTCCGGGTTATCGTCTCTGTGTTTCTCAAGATTGCCAGATAGAGTAGGATCCGGCCTGCGACGTTTGAAGAACCCGAGTTTCCACAGTACCAGCGTAAGCAAAACGAGAAGTAACAAGCCCGCCACTATGGATACTATTATTATCCATATCGGCACGTATTCAACGTCCCCTTGATCCAGTGAATCCGGATAAGCCAAGGTCTCGATCTAAATAACATAAAAATGCATTTGAAAATTTTCCAAGCTATGACGAAAGGAGAAACACAATTTAATTTTGTTACAATTTCGGAATCGGGCAAAACTTACAGATCCAACATCGTCCTTGATATTTTCTTGCTGTATAACGAGCTTGCCGGGAATCTGGATCCTAGCGTGCGATCCAATCTTCACCACATCCACTCTTGGATAATCTTCCACCAGCGTTGAATTCCAAAGCCTGTAACGATGCCGAAAATCGATATCAAATCGAATCTCAATTATTCACGCTATATCAAGAATGTACAGGCCATAGAATCTCAACCAAAAGTGAGTCTCGTCGTCAATATTGAGTACTTCGAGATGAGATAAAAATCGGAAAAAATCAACCACAATCAAGATGATAAGAGTATCCATTTTCAATAATAATAATGCCCAAAAGTTGTCGACAAATTGTTTAAACAAATCATTGTTTAACAAATTTTGTGGTGACGTTATTTTTTTTTCATGTCAAATGAAATCGTTAATCTTTCCGAATACACATGAATTTTTTCAGAATTTTGTCACTTTTTTTAAATTTCCGTTTTCGATTTTGAAAAATGGAGAAAAAAAATCTGAATTCTGGACATATTATTGTGGAAACGATGTAGATTACAATTCCGAAGTTTCCGGAGCGTGGAACTAATAGTTTTGTAAATACAGCCTTTAGAAATTTCCGAAAACGGAAATTTAAAAAAAGTGACAAAATTTTGAAAAAATTCATGTGTATTCGGAAAGATTAACGATTTCATTTGACATGAAAAAAAAATAACGTCACCACAAAATTTGTTAAACAATGATTTGTTTAAACAATTTGTCGACAACTTTTGGGCATCATTATTATTGAAAATGAATACTCTTATCATCTTGATTGTGGTTGATTTTTTTCCGATTTTTATCTCATCTCGAAGTACTCAATATTGACGACGAGACTCACTTTTGGTTGAGATTGTATGGCCTGTACATCCTTAATTCCAATTTTACCTGGCTCTAACGACGATAGCGGCGCCCTGCTGTCTTTGTAGATTATAAATAACGCACGTGATAACGAAGCACTTGGCCGTGTTTGCTTTGCAATTCTGTAATAAAAAAAACCTCATTTTCATACTAATAAATATCGAATAGACTGAAAATTCATTGCCGATGTTGAATAACGCGCCGTACCATAGCGACGACTTGGTGCCTTTGTCCATCCTTGTCGATCGTTGTATTAGTGATCACGACTTGTTCCGTATCTCGCCGTTCCCTGATGTGATTCGCGGTCTGATTCATATAACTATTGGCTTGCGGTAAGGCCGTAGTAGACGGAAATATAGAGTCCAGATCTTCCAGATTTGCACTCCCCTGCAATTTCAATGGGTTCGCAGAATGTTCAGGAGGTAACGAACACTCTCCGCCTCCTAGAGCTGGAAGGTGATTGAAATAGCGATTATCATATTGGTCGGATTGATAAAAACTCTTTGAATAAGGTTCCAATCACCTTGAACGATCGGCAATTCCTCCAAATAGAGAAGCCACTTTCCGTGAGGCTTGTCGTTGGCAACTTCGTAAGGCCACGATATCAGGACTTCGACGCTGCTAACTTTCCAAGGACCTTCGTTGAATATTTCATAGACGTGTGAAACCTTGGGACCTACTTCGTGGAGGTGTCTCACAGCAGATTCACCGACTACAGGCCCGCCGTAGAAAACCCACTGAGTTTTTGTACTTCTGCAAGATCGATGATAGAATATTAATACTTGTTTCAATGTTCGTAATCGATTTCTTCGCTGTTTTTCACCGAGGGAGAAATAAATGTTGAGTTATTTTTCCCTCGTTATTTACCCCTTGATAGACAACTCAGCCTTCTTCGAAACCGTTGCTTGTAGAACGATGGGTTTCTTCTCGGTCTTTTCTTCGGACGTTGAATTAACGAATACGACAAACTCAATCTGAGATTCGCTGTCTTCCAAGCGTTTCGGGTCAAATCTGACTTGTATACCGACGGTCTGGTTCATTTTGAATGGATTGCCAATCGCGCAGGACACCAAAGTCGCGTTGTGCAGATTACAGATTACCGAATCGTTGCTTTTACTCGCGATATAATTCAAGCTTGGAGAATGAATGATAAATAGCTGAGCTTCGTACGCGGATTCTCCGTAATTGTCTACGTATACGTCGACGACAACTTCCTCCTTCTCGCCAAGTAACAATTCGTAGAACTTTGGTTTATCTTTAGACTCTGAAAAACAATATTATAATTAAAACGCTCAATTCCCAACTTCCACAGTTCAAACTCACCCGCAAGATTCAACTTTGCATCGAGACCGACGTCGCTTTCGCAAATTTCATTGGTTCCGCATTCCTTCTGGAAAGTTGCTTCGAAAATTCTCGCAGCTTCCTGCTGATTCAGTATAGGAAAATTCGTTATATCCGGTAGCGGCTCTCCCGCTGCTGGCATGATTGGTTCTTCTTGAATCAACGTGTAATTGAATCTGAATTTTATCGGGGATTGAATGTCTCGCGTGTTTTCCTGAAAAAATCGAATTCTCTCCGTTAGTACATCGACCGATACAAACTGACCATGTCCAGCTCTCCCTCACCTTCAGATAGACGGTATCCACTTGGCAATGCTCCGATTTTTTCGGATCCAGCGTAACGATGCGGTTTATCGAATGAGGTCTGAGCGTCCCGTTCTGGAACCAGACTCTGGAGAACTTTCTGCTTCCCGAATAAGTCTCAGCTTCGATGGAATAGTTGAGTCTCAGATTCTGCAGGTCTTTGTCCTTCACCAGAGACTCGGTTTTGCAACAGGCTTCGAACGAGAAGCTGAAAAACAGAGCGCACGTGATTGATCAGCTAAAATTCGACTCCGTTCTACCCAATTTCAATATACCAGGTGTAATTAGAGGTCGGGTCGGCTGGGCATCCGATTTTGTTTGGGTCAATCGGGGCGATTTTCTCTTGATAAGTCGAATTCTTGTTCCGATATCTGATGTACGTTGTGATATCGATGATTTTTCTCGATCGTAAAAGGACCACGGCGTCGTCGTCGTAGGCTCCGACCAAAAGATCGGGATATCCGTTCTGATCCAGGTCCATTCCACCGCTCAGAGAGTATCCGAACGTACTGAGAGACTGAGGCAGTTGATTGGAATGTATCACCTGCGAGGGTGAAGTTATTATTCCATCCTTTGATCCCAAGTAGATATAAATTGCTCCTTTGTCCTCGTAAGGCGCTCCGATCGCGATATCTTCGTACCCGTCCTTGTTCAAGTCTCCCAAATTCGTCAGGGCGAATCCAAATCTGCAAACAAGAAAGAATTAAAAATCCGGAACGTCGATATTCGCGTTTGAACAAACCTTGATTCTTCGTGGCCGACCAATTTCACGTATTTGTTACACTTTGGGTCAAGTTTCTCCGTTCCGTTTTTGCAAAGCTTTGTGTAAACGTAGACAGCACCGCCTTCGGATTTTTTAAAGTAGAACGGAGCAGCGACTATGAGATCTCCGATCCTGAATAAAAGGCGCGAAGAGAATGATAAGAATTTATCGCAGCGTGGACAAAGCGCGAACGGGATAAGGTCAATTACTTGTCTCCGTTAACGTCGGCAGTTGTCATTTCGTATCCGTAACTGGACGCGAATTGTTCTCCGTCCAAAATCAGGGCCACCGTCATCACCTGCTGCTTTTCAAATCTAGATAACAGAACGACTTGGCCAGTTCCATTCGAATGAGGCGCACCAGCCGCGTAGTATGATCCCTCGCCAAAGAAGTTTCCCGCCGCTACAGACATTCCTGTAATAAAAAAATTGAGAACAAGCCATCGAAACGTGCACCGAGATTTCGATCCTCCTGCTCACCCAGGTAGCTGTACTTGCTGACTATGTCCGGCCCCTGCATCGAAGCATGATAGATGGTGTTGTCTCTCAGCAGGAAATCATCGTCCACAGTAAACACGAACAGATTTCCCTTCCAAGTTTGGGGACCCGGGGTACCGATCACTACGCGATGGTCCGAAGTCAGTACTCCGCTGGTTCCGGCCTGGCAGAATCCGAACTGCTCGTGACCCCTGGGTGAAGAAAGGGGATGAGTTTTTGAATCGCGTAAACGCTAGCGGAGGAAAAAACCATATCGATGATTCTAACATCTTTGTGGGTCTCCCCGAACAAGGCTTCTTAACATCCTCGTGAAGCAACATCTGATTTAGGATGTAGCAGAGTCCTTGACCCCACCGAGATTCCTGAGTTTTCGATATGTAACGGTGAGCGCAGACCTGAAGAGATTTAATGTATTTTATCTTTACACAATCGGACGAGGACGTGATAATTTACCATGACTTTTCCACCGGAACCTTGGCTCCGAACAGTTACTCCGAGCCATTGGTTGTCCTTAATTTCGGTATCGACGGGTGGTACTAACTCTTCCGACTCAACATCTGCAAGGAATGAATAGATGATGAAAAAACGATCGCTTTACAATACCGAGCCATAGCGATGCATTTTCGTCACTCCAGTGCTTTAATATGCTCCAAATTCACGCCAATAGCGGGCACGTTGCTCAAAAGTGGAGGAAAAACAGGGAATAGAAGTCCAGGCTTGTTTTTCTCTCCAATTCTCAGTCCTGAACGAATTTAGGGTATTCGATAAACGATAATAACTCAGATACATCGATGCTGTGCGGCGATAGCATTGTGATATCAGGCCACGGAGAAAAGCTGGAAATTTGTTATCGGAGGAACGTCTTGCTGTTAATTTCATTCATCCCAGTCTTTCATGCGTGTCAGTAGATTAAACCCTGCGTATAACTTTTGCTAAAGAACTCTGAAAGCTTCCGATATAAAAACGAATTTACCGTCCCAAAACGTGTAATCAGTTCGACTAATTAGTTGGTAAGTTAATTTTTTGTGAACGATAAGAGCAATCGAGTGAAATATCACCGTTGTTTCTCTGATTATACGCAGAAAGAGGTCGCCTGATAAAATTAACGTGCCAGGAAGTTAAAAATTGATAAATTTGTGTATCGGAGTTGATAAAGTTCTTAGCGCAATGTCATTTCCTTTACCATGCGTTACATCAGCGAATGTAATCGTGCAAATAGAAGATAAAAAACAGTTTTAAATATCCTGCAACCAGACGAATAAAGAAAAAACAAGCGATCTGAAAACATTTCATCCGGCAATTCATGGTCATTTCCCTAGAACTCCTGGTTTTCAAAGACTTACTTGAATAACTTGGACTATCCGCTGCGCACCGGGTCGACCAAAACCAAAATTAATACAATTATAAGATAAACATTATATTATCAACGAATAAACATTAAACGACGTAAGGTAGTGGTGAGTGAGTATATACATAGATCTCTACCGACGCTCTAAAATACTGAGAGAAATAAAAATATATAATCGTTACCCCGTATCCCGTCCGTCACAACCTGGACGCAATCAGTCTCGTTTGTTGACAACGGACAACGCCATAGGGCGCCCGACCGGTTCGTCTCCGGCTGCAAATTCTGACCCAACGGAGCACCGATCAACATCCTAAGGAAGAAAATCGACGCGATATGTTTTTTTACAACTAAATTACTAAGTTTATCGAATAAACAAGCGAATATCATCGGCGTCAATTTTTTCATTGTTGTCCAGCGTAACTTGGTTATGATTGAGATATCGAATAGAATTTCTTCGCTTACCAGCTAGTTATTTTTTTCTCCTTATCGTCTGATATCTCCTGATGTTCGGCAACGGAATATCCGAAATACGATCCGAGAGATCCCCTCTTCACAACAGGTATTCTGGCCTCTAGATTGAAGCCGAGTATGTTGTGAACGGAGGAGACGAGGATCAGGGATACGTAGAGTTTGTACATTTTTGTTGAATAAAAATAAATGAATATCGAGCCCTTGTCAAGCGCCCGTGTGAGCTTGACGGGGATTATTAATTCACTATTGTAAATACCAGGTTCACTGATCGAACGCACACACCCAACCCTGGTAGGTATACCGATTGCTGCAACACCGCCGCCTACGCTACACGAGTCTGAAATGAATGCATCTTTTCTTTTCGGCAGTACACCCAATGATAAGAAGCCAAACTCGGCGTTGCCAACCTCGAATAAGCAGACGACAAATATTTATGAATCGTAATTTTTCGTTATCGGAGGACGTAAAGGTTGAATAAAACTGCGTTAGACCGATTTGACGAGGTTTATTAAGTATTCGGTCGTCTCGGTCGGACTTTTGATTTATTTTTAGGCGGCTTGTGCCTTGTGCGCGTGTCGATTCTCCGTCGACTCCGCTATCCCTGTGTGCTTGTTTATCGAAGGTCTAACGACCACGGGCTGTTCCGATGTGCTAGAATTATTTGTATTTGTTATCCGTGAGGTTTAGCGTGTTCAAATGATACTCGACAGCGTTTGTCACTCCGAACCAGGATAGAAGATAATTTTGTATCGAATCGCGGTCCGTCGGACCTCGACACTGCACGGTTCTCGTTACCGCCTACACCACACGATCGAAAGATGTGCGTATAACGTGTCGTCTGTATTTTGTCTAATTTAATTCTAACAAACGAGACGCATCGGGTCGTGACAGATCGACGAACACCAGCAGACCGTCTCGAGTGCTCGGCGAACTTGTTATTCGTTATTTATATATTTACACGCGCGATGTAATGTCCATCGCTATGATTCACTTCGTTCGCTCGAATCGCTCTTACCACGATCTTACGTGCTCTGATATTTTTCTTAGAATACGCGATGATGTTGCGATCTTAAAAAATCTTCAATCCTTAATTGGAATATCGTAACATGTCACGAACGTGATGAGCAATTAGTCACTCTACTTATGTTCTCGGAACCCTTCGACAAGCAATTGTTTCTCGTTATGCTTTGATACCTATAATACGACTCTGCGCTCTCTTTCTATCCGAGAATACGAGAATTGAAACAAAAATATGATTAATTAATTCATTTGTTTTTATTTATTCATTTGTTTACTTATCTATGCAACAAAATATGATGCATTAATTTGTTTGTTTACTTATTTATGCAGCAAAATATGACGAATTCATTCATTGGTTTTCATTTATTCATTTGTTTACTCATTTGTGCAGCACAATATGACGAATTCATTCATTTGTTTTCGTTTATTCACCTATTTACTTATCCATGTTATGAAATGTGATGAATTCATTCATTCATTCATTTGTTTACTTATCTATGCAACCAAGTGTGACGAATTCATTCTTTTGTTTTCGTTTATTCATTTGTTTACTTATCTACGCAACAAAATACGACGAATTCATTCATTTGTTTTCGTTTATTCATTTGTTTGCTTATCTATGTAACGAAATGTGACGAATTCATTTATTCAGTACTTATCTACGCAACAAAATATGACGAATTCATTCATTTGTTTTCG
>JAFFZH010013760.1:4181-14448 GCA_018420115.1 Euura saliciscinereae | reverse complement strand
TTGACGTATGACAAGTATCGATATTACGATATTTGGATATCGATGCTCTCATTTAAATCAAAAAACAAATATTTTCCTCTAAAGTAGTGGAATAATTTCAGAGCCAGTCCTCTTGTGTAAATAAATTAAAGATCACTAATTAAATAAAGTGCTTGCTGCTGAAGAAGCAAAATCAAAATATCCCAGGTAGCATTTCTTGAGTCGTCAGATCATGTAAGCTCCTGACCAACAGCGCCTTGCGGCAGAATTATGCATGACTGTTGTATGAGGTTGTAGCAAAAGCAATCAGACAGCAGACCTACACGAATCTGTTGAACGTTGCCTGCTGTGCAGCCCACATGCATCATTCATGCGCCGTCTGTAGCAATGTCGGCCGCAGCTATATATCGATTTCGGTAGATCATTCAAGAATCGTGCATGATCTGCAGCACGATCTGCAGCAAGACTGCAGCAAAGCCCTGTCGGTATGCACTATGCGCACGTTAACCACGGAGGCTGCGGAAACAGACGGATAGCTGTCTGCCGGTGTAGGCCATACCGTGAACTTGCGACAGAATGCTACCTGGGATCTTTTCAACTTAAAATCACATGAAAAAATATATCGGCAATAAGAGTATCGATACACCGATGTATCATGAAGTATCGATACAAAATAGCGAATCCTAAAGTATCGATTTTCGGATGTATCGATACACATCGCCCATCCCTATGACGCGTTCCGTGATTGCGTTCTCGTTCCCATGGTAACCGCGCCGCTTTTGAAGTTTGTGTATTCGAAAGGATGTTAAGAATCCGTGAATCCGTTCCCGATTACTGTTCCAAGTTAAGCTTATTACTCAGAAAACCGCGATATAATCGTTCAAATTTCACAACGAGACCGAGACATGTGAGAATGTTCTAATGATGATAAACATAAAACATGAAAAGTTAGTTTCAAAACCACCTTTGAGGAAGATTCACTGCGATAAGAGAATGGAAAATGATTCCACGACGCTCGATCACCCGAATAAACTAAACGTAGTCAATATGAAGAAAAAGAATGCCAACTATTTCACGGACGCTTCCGAAGTCCGTTCCGAAGAGATAGACGCGATGATTCAGAACATCGGATCCGACATAAAGAAGATGAAAACCACGAGCGATTTCAACCAGAACGTTATAGAGCCGAATTCTTGTTCCTTCGATCAGTTGTGCTCCATGATCAATGACCTCGAGCAGAACATAGCTGGACAGGAAATAGGCGAGCCAGATAACATTTGTTACAGAAAAACTGGCGTCGGAAACGATACGAGACAGTTCAGAGATGTCGATAGAGAATATTCAAACAATCAGGTGAGTTCGGAGAGTAAATGAATGGTCAGACGTACAATCTCGTGTCTTTGTCTCTTTCAGCTTCAAGCGGAGAAGGATTACTCCAACAAAACTTGCAGCAGCTCGTCTCCGTCGACCTACGAGGACATCATGTCTCTCTTGGGCGTTCTCGACCACGAAGGTGATAACCAGCTCTTAGATTATCAAGAGTTTCTCTTCAGTTTTTTATTTCTTCGAACTAAAATTGACTTGCTCACCTTTTTCTCTAGGATATCTCACAGACTCGAACGATCAAGTTAACGTCTATTCAAAAAACGGCGGCGAAACTTTTAATAATCAGTGTTTCACCTGTTGCAGTAGCCAAGGGTGAGATTTCGCGACCTTCTAGATCTCTTAAATCTCTCTTGCAAAATTGAATTGATATTATTCCATCCCATGGTACAGAAATCATTCTCTGCGAGCCTGTATCCCGGATACATTGAAGGAAGATTTGGCCACGGCCAAATTGCAGTTGGAAGAACGCGAGGGGACGATAAAGTTGTTGAAGAACGAGTTGATATCGCAGAGACGATCGGCTTGTGAGAAGCTAGAGTCTCAGGCGAATCGACATTCCGCAGAATTTCAGACTCAGAAGACTAAATATCAGTCGGCTATAAAGAGACATCAGAAGTTCATAGAGCAGATAATATCTGATAAAAAAAATTTAACCGAGAAATGCAACGCTTTGACCGAGCACATCAAAGAAATGGAAGTCAAATATCAGAGGGAACTGAGAGTCGTCGCTGATAGACACGCGGTCGAGATACGAAGGGCCAGAGAACTGTGCGCAGCGTCGGAAAAAATCAGACGAGAACGCTGGCTCGAGGCAAAGACTTCGAAAATAAAGGTTCTTGGACAGAATCTGATTCTTAATTCTGTGCCATTACTCAATAGCTTCTTTCCATCTAGGAAATGACAGTGAAGGGACTCGAGCCAGAACTCCGAAGCATGGTGGAGCAGCACCAGCAGGAAGTTCAAGAAATTCGTAGCGCCCATATCAAGGAGCTCCAAGACACAGAGTTGCGAACTATTCGTCGTTCCAATCAGCAGCTGGAACAGTTGCGTTTGGAGCTGACCGCCAGTCATGAGAAGATAATGAGCAATGAGAAAGAGATCCTCAGAGCGAGGTGCGCTTTGACCGTCGATGATTAGAACGAGACTGGATTTTAATCTACATATCGCTTTTAGATATCAAGAAAAACTCGAACAGCAAGAGAACTTGTTCCAGGAACAGAGACGGAAGCTGATAGACGATTTGGAACGTGAGAAGAGCGTCTTGGCTCAGGAACATAAGAGGCTTAAGGCAGAGAGAGACGCTGCGATAAGCCAGGCTTGTTCACAGTTCAACGTGCGTTGACGCTATTCCTGGGATAATCGATCCACTCTGACTATTATTATAAATTTTGTTTAGGACAAAGTGAACACCTTGATGCGACAGCATCAGATAGAGAAAAAATCCCTTCAGGAATCGCTCAGAGTGGAGCAAGAGACGTGGATGGAAAATTGCAGGAGACAACATAACGTGAAATTGGAGAAACTCGAGTCTAGAATAAGAGACGAATGCAACAGAGAACGCGATAGACAAATAGAATTGGCCATTGAGAGACTGGAGAAGGAAACATTGGAGATGAAGAACAGTCTTCAGCAGAGCTCAGAGAACCGCTTGAGGTACTCGTCTCGTCGATTAGGCAGATAACACCGAGTGGACAAAAATTGAGTCTCAATTTCCTTCCAGATGTATGAAAGAGAAATACGAGGCGGAACTGCAGGACGCTAACAACAGCGAAGAGCTGTTGAAGAGTAAGGTAGCCTCGATGCAAGAAAGACTCACGGAGGCTACGACTCAGCTTCAAAAAACCGAAGAGAAGTTTCAACAGTGTTCGATCCAGCTCAGTAATTCTAATCAGGTAAACAAAGAGACTGGGAAGTAATGGAAAATATTGACAATAAAAATGTCATGCTGTATTTTTTCGTGTTTCAAAGATCGTTGATCGGTTGACGACGGAGAAGAATAACGCGAAGAAAATTGTTCGGCAAGAAATAGAAACTGAGAAAAGGGAATTGGAGGATAAGATAGCTTCTCTGTATCGAGAACTAACGGAGAATAATTCTAACAGAGATGTACAAATGGCTCAACTTTACAGCAGGTATTTCAACAGTCAATTGTTGATGTCGAACTGTTTTTAATCATTCATTTTACAGGGTGAAACTAATCGTGACACAGAAGGATCTGACTATTGGTAAACTTGTAAATGAGAACGAAGAGGCGAAGAAGAAATGTGACCATTTGGAAAAACTGTTGGATCAACAGCGAAAAGATTACGTACTCAAGTCCTTGTAGATAAATGTAAATAGGATTGGACTCCGTTTAGACACAGAATATTCAGATTGGACAAAACATAAATGTTTATTATTTTGTGTCCAAACGGGCCTCTCCCGTAAATAAGACGGGATTCAGTTTCAATTTGCGATTGTAAAGTCGATTCTGTTTCAGAGTCGAGGTCCTAGATCATAGCACAGTTTTGTAATAATAGTTTGAATGAACTGTAGTTTTTAAGATCTTGTTTAGTTAGTTTATTACTCAATATGCTCATTTCAATTAACGAGAGTTAATAAACAGTAAAACCACTGTTATTTCCTCGAAACAACAGCTTTTGTGCTTCGCATAATATTCGAATATATTTTAATAACGATAATTGATCAATATGTTTATTGAAAACGATTAATGTTCCATAAATCGACAGGCAAGTGAACGAAAAGGCTTCAAAGTTATCATTGTACCTATCGATTTTTCTCAAATATCGGTTCGATATAATCTTTTCTTTCTTCATAAAAACTTTTCACCGTAGACAAAATCACACTCTTTTAACAACCTGTACAACGTCTTCGTCACTCAAGATATGATCTTTTCCCACTTTCTGAGGCTGATGTTTAACCGAGGATCCCCAAACGAGTCCGCTGTAAAAAAATGATGAAAAATAGTTAGACGTAACTAAAAATATCAGGATATAATCCGAATATAATAAGAAACCCACTATTTGAACTCCTTTGCGATAGAACGATGGAGTTTATTGCAAAAATCTTCAACCGATCGTCTCTCAATGTTCAAAACAACCGGCGAGTTGTAGTCGGGAAGCTGACCTTTGGGTTTGGTGTAACTGTCGGAATAATAAGAATAAATCAGTATCATAAGCTCGTAGAATCGACAGTTTCGAGGAAATATTTCACCTACATTCTCACAAGTTGTAAATATTCCCACATTTTTTCTAATAAATCATCAAAGTTCCATTTGTGGTGGGCAGAGATCGGCACGCAATGTGGAATTTTATAAATAACGTCCAACTCTTCGATACTAATTTGATCTGTAACGAAGAAACGATAGAGTCATTAATATTTCCGGTGTGCAAAAGCACTGAAAAGAATACATGTTGGCCATTATAAAGCGCAAAAAAATAGTAACAAATAGATTTCCGCGCGAGGAAGTCGAAAAAATCGCTGGAAATCTTTTATTCTGACTTTTCCCCGACTTCCTGACCAGTGGCCACCATAAAAAACGATATATTATTGTTTTTTCAAGTGCTGCTGTTACGGAGACTAAAAAATCGTCCGGGTCTCGATCAAATGCGTCTTGAACACGGATAAGACGCGTAGAAGAATCAATCTCATCACCTATTTTGTTGAGTAGGTAGATGCACGGTACGTAAACTCTGTTGCCCTCAATAACATCGATGAGGTCATCGGAGGTAGCGTCGTATCTGAGAGTTATATCGGCGTTATGAATTCTGTATTCTGAGAGGATAGACTTGACCGTGTCCAAATCGAGCTCCGATTGCAGTCCCTGTAACGTACGACGTGTTAAAAATTCCGCATCGAAAAACTCAGGAGATCGGATAAAGACCCTCACCATGGTCTGCAGGTTTATCCCACCCTTGTCTTTTTTCCTGAACGTGATATTCGGAGGCTGCTTATTCAGCCTGAGACCAAAGCCTTCGAGCTCGTGTTCGATTAGTTTTTTGTGCCCGAGGGGCTTCAGGACGTCCAGAACGATGAATATAAGACTGCAGGTACGGGCGACGGCGATTACCTGTCGTCCTCTGCCCTTGCCGTCTTTGGCGCCTTCGATGATGCCGGGGAGATCGAGAAGCTGCGAATATCCAGGTGTTAAATTCTCTAAAGTAAAATCAAAGATTCTGATCCTACGAACCTGGATCTTGGCTCCTTTGTACTTAATGCAGCCAGGGACAGTCGTCAGCGTCGTAAACTCGTACGCGGCGACCTCGGAATAGACTCCGGCCAACGTACTGAGCAGCGTCGATTTACCGACGGAGGGAAAACCTGGGTGAATACGGGGTGTTTAGAGTCGCGTTGGGTCGTTCGAAGCGATTTTACTCACCGACGAAGCCTATTCTGGCATCTCCCGTCTTGGCTACCTCGAAGCCTTGTTCACCTCCGCCGCCGCCGCCTTTTGGAGTGATGAGCTCTCGCCGTAATTTGGCTAGTTTGGCTTTGAGGAGCCCCAAGTGACCGGAAGTGGCTTTATTCTTCTGGGTTCGAGCCATCTGTCGGTTGGAACAATCGAATTTGGTTTATATCGGAGCTCCGTGAGACCGGGGAGGCATAATCTGTTGGAAATTTGAGCGAATATCGTATAGGTTACCTCGGCCTCGATGGAGGCGATCTTTTCGAGTATAGTACTCATCCTGGTACGGTATTCGAATACTCGTTGGTCTACTTTGACGTTACGACGGTATTATCACGGCACTGGACACCCTGATGTTACAAAAAACATTCCAGTTTTTTAATATTTATTAAACACGTGCGTTGCGCCGAGATCGACGTCCCCAGTTCATCGCACAGAGAGGTTATTAAAAAATAAAGAAACCACCGCTCGACGGCCGTGGAGCCCGTAGATAATCGACAGACGGGAAACTTTGACGAAAACAACGCCATCTATCGAACAAAACCGGAAAGCTGATACACAAATTCGAATTAGCTTTATGTTAAGGTGAAATGAAAGTCACGTGATCTCGATACGATTTACACTTGGAATTTTCAAACGCTATTTTCTCAGCCGAAACACATTCGATTGATGTGAAATTGATATCAGTGACGTAGAAAAACTGAATGAAGGGCCTGCCGATCGTGGATTTTCGAATATCGAAAGACATAATCGGAATTTTGCGTAACAATATTGTTCTGTAACCCAAGGAGGTGCTGCCCCTCGTGGAGAGAGGCAGCACTTCCTCGGATTACGGAACAATATTGTTAAAAAAAATGTTATTACGTCTCGATTTTCGAAAATCCACGATTGGCAGGCCCTTCATTGAGTTTTTCTACGTCACTGATATCAATTTCACATCAATCGAATGTGTTTTGGCTGAGAAAATAGCGTTTGAAAATTCCAAGTGTAAATCATATCGAGGTCACGTGACTTTCATTTCCCCTTAAATTTGATAGATTCGCAGTGAAAGAAAGTTGAGGTCAGACTTAGCAGTATGATTTCGAGCAAATTTCACACTCGCCAAAATAGCCTTGCGCCCGTGATGCACACGATTTTTTTCTCAATACCTAGTGTACAGAAATGCTTCTTTTCTCACAACCGGTCGTAAAATGCCAGTTTTCATACCTCTTGAGCGGGCGCAAAACGAGACTTTGCGCCCTAGGGCCGAAAATATCTGTTTTGCGCCCGCTCAAGAGATATGAAAAGTAGCATTTTGCGACTGGGTGTGAGAAAAAGAAATCGCCTAACAGGGGCGCCCCAAAGTTACCGGCCTAGGGCGGCAAAATGTTGAAATCTGGCGTTGAGTATGAAGTACAGATAATTCAACTGTACGTGAGAAATAGAAGTGAAATTATTTATTCAATAACGTTTAGGAGCGTTTGGATGGATATAAGAAAAATAAATGACAGTAGTGATGACGGTGCGATTTATTAAATAATCAAATAATATGAATGTAATACATTTTCTTGATTTTTTTGCGGTTCCTATAAATCTATAATTGAATGCAAAAGAACTTATTTTCGAGGTTTCGAAAATCAGATAAAAATCGATCTTGATTTTACCTCGCTGACTTATATTAAATTATATAGGAAGCATTCTATGTCAACTCGACCAATGATCTTCCCTCACGATTTTTGATTCGGTTAACATTTTTTTATGATATTCTCCGAACACAAAGAAGTGCTTCTGAATTTTTTCAGATTTTTTCCGCCAACCCTTTTTTTTATGATTATGCGAACCTATCTCAAAATTGCATTTTTTTTAGAATCCCCAAAAATTCTAAAAAATTTCATTTTCCATCCCGATCATTTTGACACCCGTCCGATGATGGGCCGATTTTCCGTTTCCAATTTTTTTGAGCACTTTAAACATTTTGAACGGACAAAACGCCAGTTTTCAACGTTACGAAATTTCTAAAAAAAATTCCCAAATACCCCGTGGTCAATCTCGAATTCATCAATATATGAGAGTTGGAGAAAAATAATCGAGAGGTATTAGATTCCGAATTAACCACGGGGTATTCGAAAAATTTTTGAGAATTTTCGTAACGTTGAAAACTGGCGTTTTGTTCGTTCGAAATGTTTAGAGTGCTCAAAAGAATGGAAAAAAAAATCGGCCCATCATCGAACAGGAGTCAAAATGATCGGGATGGAAAATGAGATTTTTTAGAATATTTGGTGATAAAAAAAAAAATTCAATTTTGAGATAGGTTCGCATATTCATAAAAAAAATAATAATAAGGGTTGGCGCCCCCATAGGCTTATGATAAAATGGAATCGTACGAAACTTGAGAAGAATCTAATTTTACACAAATTTATAATCTTAGATCAAATTATATAATTTCAATACACAACAATAATATAAATTCTCGATTATTTATTTCTGAAATGCACGTTATCGACGTTTTGTAGCAAGTCTACAAAATATATCTCTTCAATCTCCAATCTCTCAACTCTCCCCGCGATTCCTCCGAGTCAACATGAGTCTGTTTTCAAAAACTGAACTCGGTAGCCGGCCAACTTCCCCGAAAAGGCGCCATCTGGTGGTAGAACCCCGAACCTCGGGCCCGAAAGTATCCCGAAGGTAGCCGAGCGCGGCCGAGGACGAACGACGAGCTTGCGCCGAGAGCTCAAAATCCAAATACGAGCGACCGCGCGACTGGGCGTGCGGGGCGGTCGCGAGTGGGACCGAGCGGGCGAGTTTAAAGCGCAGAGCTGCGAATTAGGGTAGACTTGCGGGCGGCTAGACCGGGTCTCGCATAAATTCGGCATAATTGATAGGAGGTGACGAGGGTAGGGCTAGGTAAAAAATAGCCGAATAACGTGTCGTCGGTTATCCGTTCTACTTGCAGTCCGTCGAGTGAGTGGGAGGCGCGGAAACTCGAGGGCAAAGAGGGCGAGGGCGAGGGCGAGGGTGAGGTCGTACGTATACACTGTTAGAGAGAATCGATCTAAAACTAGGAGTCGCCGCAGTAACCGCTGGGAGGAAGCCACTGTTACAATTTCGCCCATATGCGTTAGTGAAATCTTAGATCGGTTAATTGTAAGAGATACCTATACACCGCGCGATGAGACATTCGATGACGGACCTAGTAGCCTGCGAAGGGCCAATTCGTTAGGGTCCCTCAGCCTTAAACGTTGGACACCCCCCCATCCCCCCCTCCTCCGGTACTCCGATCGCGTCACAGTAACGCGATATAATGCTGCAACGTTCGGTGCAGCGCTTCTTTTAAATAAGTGCTTGTGGGACGGTCCCGTACCTGCAGGGATATGACGTAATGGCAAGAGAGGTATGACCCCTGGTTAATATTTCGCATTGTGATACCCCGTTTCATTCCCAATTCCATCCCCGATCCGATATAAGTCGAGGGGAGAAGGAGGAAAAGATAAATTGGTGCATCGAGTGCAACGCTCCAGATTCTCGATCTACATGTGCACGAAGGTAGTACCCGCACTGGTCGCTTCTCCCGGGGTTAAAATCACTGCTCCAAATAAAACTAGTCTTATTTTGTCCCGACACACACCCGTGACCTACTTTCCTGGGAGTTGACCCCGTGTCATCGTTCAACGTACGCGATCGTTTTCATTCTTAGTTTGATCCGCACAAGGATCACTTCGTCATCGTTTTTAATATTCGATAAAGTGATTCGGGGTTTATTTTTCGACAACGAATTTGACAAAACGACGTTATAATCAATCGCGTTTTTCATAAAACCGCATAATCATAAACTCGAGGTCGATTATTTCGACAATAATTTAAAATAATAACCGAACGGTGATCATCGGAAAGAAGATTTGTGACGATCGATTTTTAATTTCTTCTATTAATGCCTGTGGTTGCAGAGGTATTTTATTGTTTTTTCAAATTTGCGCTGTGAAAATCTTCATTTTCATTCACCGCATCGGCAAATGTATTTAGGATTGTCTGATATGATATATACCTGTGATGAATTATTTTAACGAGTGATGATGATCGAGGGTCGTCAATATTTGTGTGAATTTTTTTATTTTTTATTTTTAAATTCGTTTCGTCCGAAGGATGTAATCGCTTTTCGTGAAATTTCAGAAATTTTCTTGAGTATGATTGAATGAGGTCAGTGTTTTCGACCATAAGTCGCGCAGGCGCATAGACCGCTTAGCGCCACCCTGTTGAAAACGTTGAAAAGTAACCCAAACATAATTTTTAAAGCCTTTGAACCCCTTCGTTTTGGGATTATCAGTAACAGTAATCCGAGTTCGTCGCGACGTATCATTAAAATTCATTTTATCACATCCTCAATTTATTCCTTGGCGTGATTCTAGACACGATTTCGCAGCTCTATCGACGACAACGAGCCAAAAGATCGCGAGATTTCGGCCTTATTTCCATGCAAATTGAACGAGAAACTAAAAAATTGATATTAAAAGGGGGGGGGGG
>JAFFZH010013758.1:0-44605 GCA_018420115.1 Euura saliciscinereae | reverse complement strand
TTTTTTTGTTTTGTTTTTTTTCACCCGTTTCAATACCATGGGAACCCGCTTACCCGCGACTAACGCGACGAGTTTCCGGTCACCAGATTCAAAATTATTTATTTTTCACCCCGGGGTCACCCAGCGGCGAGACGAAATCGAATCCAATTAAACCGAATTTTCATCGTTAATGCAGACACGGAAATTTCGTCGGAGAAGGAAACTATGTCCTCACCCCCAGCGCTCAGGGTTCTCTTGACATGTTATCCAGCTGCGTAAGCAACTTTGAAGGGTACGCTAGAACCTGAGTACTTCGAGCAGCGAATGCAGCGGCCTCGCAGCATGAAAAAATAACGTGGTTCTCAAATTAAACCCATAAATTTGTGGAACAGTTTATCTTTTATTCCTCCTTTTTCTTCTTGGTTGTTTCTTTTTATTCCCCCTTTCAAATTTCAACCAATCATAACTCGGTGTATTCGGTTATCGCTTCAAGGTCAGCGGAGAGCCGACGATATTCATCAAACAATGCGTACACTAGGAGTTCTCTGTGGGATCCCAGCATCCGGGAATATAAATAATTTCCTTCCACGGAGACCCTATGAATATTTCACAATCCGAAAACGAATATATTACCTCCCAACCACGGGAGAGGAACATTGATTTCGT
Organism: Euura saliciscinereae; assembly: GCA_018420115.1. Lineage (NCBI taxonomy): Eukaryota > Metazoa > Arthropoda > Insecta > Hymenoptera > Tenthredinidae > Euura > Euura saliciscinereae. The sequence continues at coordinate 43,960 of JAFFZH010013758.1, read as the reverse complement.
TGGCCCGGTTCGCAGGCTAAGAAAAACCTTTTCTTTTTCCAACGTTACACACTAGGGGACCCGATTTTAGCCAAAAATACGGGGATTCAACAGGCTCAATTAATATTTAAACCGGTCGCGGATTCATTACGAGCCTCTGTTACCTACTCAAACCGCTGAGATTATCACCGTTGACCACAAATGGACTCCGGAAGCAGGATGAGACCGCAAGCTCCTTGCATCTTTGACCACATCAAGATCACGTCTTGAATGAGAAGTGATTTCGACACGAGAAGAATAAAGGTTGAGTAAGCGAGGGTGACGAATCGCTGATGGTGATCAATATATTCAGAGATCAGGAGTTACGTTACGGTCGCGCGGTGTGATTACCATGTGAAACTGCGCAATCAATGACCAACAATGAGCAAGAGGAGGAATTTTGGTGTTTGTGAAACTTGGGCACATCGAGAGAGAGGTACAAGAAAGTTGGCAGTTCAAGGCACTGGGGTATACGGGTCCAAGGTTGAGACTTGTTACCCTTAACTTAGTTAGAAACACAAACAACTAGCCTAACAACCCCCCATTGACAGCCCCCAGCCGCCGAGTCCCGAGTTCGAGAGATTCAGTAAACCGGGTTTGCGCCTTTCCCCCGGAACCCCGAAACACGAGATCCGATTTAATTGAATTATCTCGCTTTTGAGTTCTCCAATTATGTGAGAAGAAACTTATCGCGATGAGAGGTCGGGGCCAATAATCGAGATCAGGTTTTTAATTATAGATCAAACGGATCCTTTCCCCCTATCCTCTTCCTCTTCCAAATGTCTCGTGGAGTAATAAAGTAAAACGCCAGCTGGTGTTCTAGGTTTCGAGATAAGAAAATGAAACGGACGTTCACGAACGAGACGAGAAAGACAATGTGGAAATGGGAAAAAGTAATCAATCGAAAGTTTCGCGTCTGTGTGTGGGAAGGAACATTTCGCCACGGGACATAAGGTTGTATCGTAACTTTTGTTATCAGAACTCGTAAGTACAATTCGAAACTTATACGCCCATGGATCCGGAACGCGAATTCAAGCGTCTTTGTCGAACGTGTGACTGAACCAGAATTGGGGTAATAATTGAAATCGAATTTCCTAGTTCGCTGCGAGTTCATGATGAGCGGAAGGGTGCTACGGAGCCAATTTACCTTCTTCGCTATCTATCTATATTCTCGAGCTGGAAATGAGGGGGAAAATCGCATCGTACCTAGGAGATTGAAAAGTAAAACGGGTTGAATCTACTCTTACACCAACTGCCAGCGAGGAAGTGAAGAGAAGAGAAGAGAATAGAATAGAATAGGAGAGAAGAGAAGAGAACGCTGTGCATTTCCCAAGAGAATATATCAGTTCACTTCCTAGACCAGGGAACAACTCGTCCTTCGGTAACTGCACTGCGACGAAACTGACAAGAGACACCATCTCCTCGGAGTCGCCTCCTTTTAGATGGAAAGGGTACAAATCAATTTACCAAAAATCTCTTTTGGAGTACATCGCGAATCTATTGTTCAAAATTTTGCTCATAAAAGGACAAAACATCTTCCAGGATGAATTTCCTGATCCTTTGTTACAAAGAGCCGAAATGTAATGGTGAATGAAGTGACCGATACTGTGGGAAGCGATTTGTGACGAAGATCTCTCCGCGCATACGACTGCATGCAAAAGCTCAGCAGATTCGTAATTTGTTGTCTCTTTTATCTCGTACCGAGGATATACATCGCATGTATGGTAGAATCCTGCTGTAAAGAGAGACAGTTTTATTTCCTTAAACTTTACAGAGCCCCCGTCTGTTGTGTGGATATCGGAGACGTATAGAGAAGCATATTGCGCGTAAAAGTCGATCTTCCTAAAAACGATACCTGCTACTGGCCGAACCCGAGAAGTATGGGAGCGAAAGAAGTAAAACTGGAAGTAAAGTTGAGAGTAGAGTAAAGTAAAACGGGAAGGAAATAGAAGAGAGCCAGAGAGATATTACTGAGAGATAAAAGAAACCCCTAGCGCAGAAAGTACCTCGCATTGTATTTCTAGACGTTGGATAATAAAAAATAAAGAAACAAATATAACGTGCGAAAAGAAAAAGTCCGCGGAATTGTCAATTTTCAGCGGAATAAACGACATTCTCGGTATATTCGACCCCTCCTCCTTCGGACAGCCGAGGACCACTTTCACGCCACTCTCTTACGTCCGCCTGTCTTCCCTCTGTCTGTTTACTCGGCGGGGGATGAAGGACGAGGGTGTCGAGAGTGATGCGACAAAGACTTACCAACTTTTTCGACGGGGCGCCAGGAGTTGAACCTGCACAATGAGACGCGTGAAGGACCCCTCGCGCACTTTTCGCGTGGGTTTAGAGTTCAGGAAGGCATCAAGAATCCTGTTTTTTTTTTCACCTTCGCTTCGAGATATTTCAGAGACCGTTGCGGATCGAAGAATTCCGGCGTCTAGGTGAAACCAAGGCGATTGGATGGAAGTACACGTGTGATTTTCAATTAAGCACGTATTCACTTTTAACGAGTGTAATATTTCGCGAACGCGATACTGAAATCCTTGCTTTTTTTTCCATTCTAACGACCAACGCGGTTATGGAAGACGAGGTGATTATCGCTAGAGCCTCGTTTCTCTACCGCGTGGAACTTTATCGTAATCCAATAGACGTACGTGTTAACCACGTTTTTATCTGTGCAGAGATTCGAGACGATCTCGGTATAATACGGGATCTGAAGAGGCGATCACTTTTGCGACCTGCTCGGATGAAGAGTTTAAAATAAAACTCGAAAAAAACAATCCCAATAGTGGAAGCTTAGAAAATTATCGTAAGATCAAGTTTTAAGAACAGAATTGAACTAACCAAATTTTTATGAATACGTTCCTTCACCTTGGCGATGACGAAGGAAGATTTTTGGGTTTTCCAACAGCGAAATTGAAGATTCATTCTTCTGCTTTTTAGCAAAAAAAAAAATTGAAGATCGGTCAAGGTGATCCGAATTTATTCACGTTTTGCATGTGTGACGTTATAACACTGCTATTTTCAATTCATTGTATTAGCTCTAATTTTTGCGAATTAGAAACAACCCGATTTGATTTTCTGTCAACTATGAAAAAAATGCTAAAAGATTGAAATAATTGAACCTCGACGAAAATCTGTTTCAAAAATCGAAGCTATGACGATCTTTAGCGAATTTATCAAGTTCTGAATCGACAATTGTCAATTTTGAGAAGTTGGTTGTATTCTACCAAATGACGAATACAAAATTGAGGAAAAAGAATTAGCTTTCGAACATTTGTAAGTCTGAATTGAAATTTAGTGTTAAGTAAAATGTGAACGACTCATCTTCGTTAGATTGATTGAAAATCGAGTTTGAAATTTTGAATTTCAACCGTAAAATGATCCTTTCATCATTTTCATCGAAGCACGCGTATAAAAAATACTCTCTAAATCTTTTGGAGTGAAAACAGCGCAACTCCAATGAATGGAGTGACTTTTTCACTCCATTAGAGTGAAATTTTTCACTCCAAGCGATTAGAGTGAAGAAATCGCTCCAAAGAAGATTGACATTTCACTCGATTGGAGTGAATAATCACTCTATTGGAGTGAATAATCACTCTCTTGGAGTTGCGCTGTTTTCAGTATCGCAGGAGTGAATTTTCGCTCCAATGGAGTGAGTTTTCACTCCAAAAAATTTAGAGAGTAACAAAAGAAAGTAAAATCCGGAATAATTAGTGAATTATCTCACGAAATAACGTCGTGGTCGCTTATAGTCTGGACCGATGCAATTACGCGGGTGTTAACTAAGCCCTTCTCGTGTTATATACACCCTACCAGAATATTCCGGTGCACTTCTCGCCGGCTCCGGTACCGAGAGCATAGACCAGTTTAGCTCAGGACCCTGGAGCATCCAGGTGTAATACCCTGGTTCTAGCAGTCTAGCTTATAGCAGAGGCGTGAATTCTACGCTTACGAGGTTTCATGCAGCTAGTCTCACTCATGTCGCCACATATCCAGCGGTGGCTAACTATCCTCGAGTATTGAGAAATGAGCCAAGTTTCTACTTATGCATTTACACGCGTATCCGCATGACTGCACACGCCGTGCGTAGCGCCTAACGTAACGTAAGCCGAGGTAAAAGGAGGCGGTATAAGTAGATTACGTTCTCCCTCCGCAATATCTGCCTTATCTCTCACTTCGAAGGATTCGCTTCTTTCCAGCTCAGAGTAAAAGAAATTTGTCTACGAGCTTTCTCACCCCTTGATAATATAATTTCAGGTTTATCGTGCTTTTGGGATAGTTTGAATGACTCTAAAGAGTCAATTCGTTGAATTTCGGGTACATAAATATAAAATCTTGACTCACCTCGAGAATATGTTCGGCCTGATTTTCACGATCAAGTTTTCTCCCGCTGGTGGTGATGAGACCTGTAACAGAATTAATTAGAGGAGTCTTGATTAATGCATTTTTTTTTTTTTTTACACCGCACAATTTTTTTCATTCGCAAGGATCATCATAGTGTATAAGATTTTTAAATTGGATTTACCATGATTTATTCAACTCTTTTTATCACTTAATTAAATAGATGATATATTGTCAATTCAATGTATCGACATCGTTCGAAATTTGATATATTCATTTCCAGACTGTGACGTCACTATTCGGTATAACAAGTCTCACTTTACACTTCGTAGCTTATATTACAGTATCTCACTTTTTATCGGGTGATACGGTTACGTTATTCAAATATCCTTGCGATAGTGTGAATCGTGACGTCACGGTCCAATCATAAAACAGTTGAACCCGCTTTCGACTATAATTTTGTTGAACAAACAAACAAAAAATTGACGATATAAATAATTCTTTTCGAACACTCTGAGGTATTCAGGTAAGAAATATCGTGTAAAAGGTGAGCTTTTCCGCAGTGTAGAGATCGAATCGTAGCCTCGAGTCTTTTCACCTTTGAGTAACCAAGTGCAAAAGTGCAGGTGTCGCGCGATATCATCATACGGCAGAGACGTGAGTATGTAGAAAGTAAAAAGAATAAAAAAATACAAAAGAAAAAAGTGTATACTATGAGATATAAAGAGAGAACAAAAAGAAAACTTGGGTACTCCGTCACCCATACCCTAGGGTGTAACTCTATTCGTCGAGCTTTCGGTCACGCCCCAGTGTTCTTTGCCACGTTTGAACCTCTCCTTGACGCTCTTTACACACAGTACACACACGCACACATATACTGTAATACCGCAAAAAAAATAAAAAATAAAAGAGAAACACACCCGGAGAGAAACAATGGGAAGAGTCGAAACCGACCCGCGGACTGGCTTTTCTTCTCGCTTTTCTTACACCGCACAACCGAACTCTAGATTTGATCTCCACAATTTTCTCCTTCTTCTTTTGCTATATACCTATGTAATATAATATCCATCTGTGTCGTAAATTCCAACGGTCTCAAATTCCTCACTTCAACTTCACTGAGATAAAAAATGAAAAAGGCGAAATTGAGTCTGCAGTGCAGTCGAATTCCTGGATATCCTAAGGTCATAAAATTCACGCATACTCGAGGCTCGTTCAACCGAGACCTTCCTGTTATATATAGTCAGAGTAAAAGACCTCCGGAAAATTCTCTCGTTCTATTTTATCAAATTTACATGAAAATTTAGGAAAATTGTTTACAATACCGCAGGTGCTGATGCCTGAACCACATTAGAGTCTGGCTACAGGTTGAGGCCAGCTTTGTAGGTACGGATATTTAATACGTAGGCTACGGTCGGTGGCGACAAACTTTACGAACAGCAAGGCTTCGGCGTCGCGGTTCTAACCTGATTAGTTTGTCGGTTATTGAATATAAAACAGCTTCACAGAGGCTTTGGGAGTTTGCCGGGTGCAGGAAACCGCAGAAATGAGGTAAAGAACGGAGCCGGGGTTCGAAGAGTTCAAATTTCAGATTTATTTTCACAGGAAGTAGAAAAAAAAATGTTGGAATAAAATTCAAATGCGGAATAAAACTGTTTCGCGATCGATTATACCGCGTGTTAATTTTCATTTCCCTCAAACCCCGTTAACGTAGCGAAAAAAAATTATTTCAAACTTTTTCATCTCGTCCTCGCGGATGTAAGATAAGGTCGAAACTACAGCCGGCGAACCGTGAACCATCCGATAAATCGCCTATACGACGATAAAAGGTTATTTATGAATCCCGGCCCGAATCCGAATCCGAATCCAAACCCCGTGTGTTGCAGGTGTTTTTTTTTTGCTTTGTTAGCGATAACTATTCCAGGAGAAAACTATTGTCGATGGTATAAATTATGTCCTAGCTGCGGTTCCAATTAGTTTACATAGTTTCCTCTCTCCGCGCTTCGACATCGCCACCGCCAAAGTATTACTTGTTTACTTCAAATTTTATCATATTTAAATCACCCTCAAACTTAGCTTTCAAATCTCTCTTTCCTTCTATATTTTTTCGTCTTATTCTGATCGTAATTAATGAGATTTCAGCAACTTTTGCCGAACGCGAAGGGAAAGAAGTCCCTTTAATGTCAAGACTTTCAAAGTTTTTATTGTTGTAAAATTTTCTGTGTAAATAGTGTAGTATGTAAAAGTAATTTCTTGCGGAATAACATTTATTTCAGAGTGCTGTGCCGCGGCAATTAACTCAGAAGAAGGTTTTTTTTTTTAATCCACTACATAGCGAATCTAAAGCTGGAAATTTAATCAACGAGCTTTGCTGCAGTTCTGCTTTAATCAATAAGAGAAAAGCTAGAAGGATGTAAAATGGAAAAAAATAAAATAAAACTAGTAGGTTATTGGAAATCAAAGCCACTGCGGAGGGAACTGATTCCGATATTGCGCAGCAACGGTAATAAATATCTATACTACATAAAAAAAAAAGCTACATACGATCCAAAAAGCTTGCGAGGATAATCTCTGGTTGATTATTTGTCGATGAAATAACAGACTAAAAATTGAAAATAAAAGACGGTTGATTGAAGCAATTCAACAGATTTCATTTGATCCCTGCGGTCGTGTGCTCGAGGTGCCACCTACATGCCTCGCCGTTGCAATATCTGGGTGAAAGCCAATGAACGAGAATTCTCCAAGAGGGTTTATGCGCATCTTCTCTTTAACGGCCGATAGCGTGCGGCCGATAAAACGTAATAAAACCGGGATGATCAGGCTGTAATAACGCAGACGATTCATTGCCGTAAAGTCGTACCGTAATTACGAAATATCGTTTCCCGCCCACCGCTAATATCGCGAAAAAGGGATTCGCGGTCTTAGGGTCACTGAATCGATGTCTGATTAGGGTCCAATCGCATCAGAGAAACGCATCGTTTTTTATTTCCCTTTTGCAGATAGGTGAAAATCGGTGAATAAATTCGGTCTGACAGAAAAGTGTTTATCCCTAACACGCCAGTAAATAAGGGATCGTCCTGGGATCCCGGAGAATACGGGTTGCGATAGGGTAGTTGAAGCAGGGAAATGCGGATGCTGCTACGACGCCGTTCTCTGGGGAGACACCCGCGCCGATTCGATCAGGCCATGCTCTCTCGTACTTCCGGAGTTTTTAACGCACCGAGAACGAATCGCCTCTTTTCCTCACGGATGTATCGACACCGACAAGATTTTGATGATCATTCTGTTTGAAGTGACTAGAAGAAATGAGTTGTTTCGAGCTACTTTATGAAGACTCCCCGAACCACCCAGGACCCCGAAATTGGTTTTTGACTTTAAAGAACGAGCCGCTGTGTGCAGAGTAATATCTAAAACTTTTCATTTTCCATGTGCCGACGATCCATCACTTGCACCAGTCACCCCCAATACCGAGGGACCGTTCTGATCTAAATTTTTTTTTCGACTTTCCTCACGAATCTTTTTCCCCTCAATATCAATGCACACATGGCGAACTGGAAGTCACTCAAATTTGACTAACTTTAGCTGACTTCAACTGACTTGAACTTACCTAAAGAGTCATTGAATCAAAAAAATTTAAATCTGACTTTAAGGGTTTCGATTGTCTATTATTTGACTACAAGTTGTCGATTACATTGATCGATATTCCATATCTTATGTGGCCACAAAAATCGATTCTGTTTCTGATGAAATGAGATAAGAAGACACTAATAGTATCTGCGGATGAACGAATGGAGCTTCGAGATTGAATGAGCTTCTGAAAGAGCTTGAGAAATAAAAAACTGACGTGAGTACCAGTATGTGGAAAGAAGAGTGTAAAATTTGCAACGTTAATCTTGTAAATGGTGTTACCTACGTAAGTGTGATAAAATTTAAGAGGGTATTTACGGTATCTTGTGAATATACATATAGTCCATCGAGTTTCGATGTGTGACGTGACGTATAGGTGGTACCAGGTATATGTACGTAATATCCCATAGGTAGAAGGTATAACAGCCTCGGATGAAACGACGCGGAGCCGGAGGTACGTCGGTCTTCTCCTCTTGGCAATATGCGCCAGTAAAGGGACGGCGGACGGGGGGGTCTTACATATTATCTCCGGTGCCTGCACCCCCTCCCGAGTATATACTTATACCGGTATCTATATCGCCTATATAACCGACCATATGCATCCAGCCCATGTATTATATCGTACATTATACACCCCTTACTGGTTGACCCGTCCGCATCAAACTACACACTTGAATAGCCGCTCTTGATAATAATGATGAATAAAAGGCTTGATAAAAAACCGCCGCGAGATAAGAATTTGAATTATCACACACACTTCTTTTTGATACTACCGAGGGAAAGATCGGGGTCTACAATTTCAAGTGGACGGTAGAACCGCTGGTAACTGATTGATACAAGACTTCTGATACCACAGAATCGCGTAATCAGGAAGCACTGCAATTACAAGATTTCAAGCCTGGTTATCTCCAAAACGGTCGATCCTACGCTAATAACTTCCGGAAGCTTTTTTGTAGGGGATTTGACGAGCTTTAAAATAAGTCCTATTCATTTTCCACCTGGGATTCGCCGGAAGGGAGATAGTTGCGAAAGAATTGGGAAGCTGAGTACTGGCAATGAATATATCTTGAGCGTCTGTCAAAATTAGTCGCGATTCTATTCAACGTTATTTCAGCTGCAGTTTGGTCGACGTAGCCGGCGATAACCCCGCGACATTTATCACTGATACGATTCAGTCTTTATTGTAACTATTTCCGTTGATAGTTACACACGATGACCTGTATATCCTCGATCGGTTATATTTACTGTACAGACTGCTAACGGCGATTCTTGTCGTTGTGATGGGATCGTCGTTATTGTTATCGTCGTTTACGAGCGATCGGGTAATACGTTGGGCGTTTCTACGTGGTAAAGGAACAGAAATGAAAGCAAAACGCGAGAGATTCTTTATCTTCTCGCTTTTCGCGATGAAAGGAAAACAATAACCCATTTGATTAAAGGTCTGAAACCACGTCGGAGATGATATCCAGACGGTGTTTCGATTTTGTAAAGCATCTTGGCAAAGCATTAACAGAGGGACTAACAGAGTTCAACCAACTTGACGAAACTCGGATGACGGATGCCCGACTGAATTCTAATTTAAACTTGAAACTCTGCGGCCTTTAGACTGTGGGAAACACTGCGGAAGTTATTAACGAAGAAACGGAGAAAATTAGGAAAGTTTTGCTGTTCAAGTCCTGTGAAACCCGATATTTAGGCTCTCAGGGCTTCCGATAGGTGCGGATTTCGGGATGATCTTCTACTCGTTGACAAAATCCTGTGTATTTTTCCTTTGTTACACGGAGCTGCGTACACTTAATCAATTTTCGTCGAGTTCAATTCAAGGACAATATTTGTCAGATGAGGTGAGACAACGGGCGAGAATTAAGTGCTCGAAAATGAACCGGATCTAACATAAAACTAACGAGGGAAAAAAATCGCTCTCCCGTATCGATCCTGCCCCCGATTTTAATTTCACTTCGTTAAAAATTTTTACATCCCGACGCGGTTATAAATTACCTGTCAATATTCATTCTCCGATGTATTAAGATCGATCCCCACGAGGCAGGCTTCTTTAGTCTCTCTAATCAGACATCTTAATTTTAAATTCACCGAGGATTCAAATTATAAAGATTGAAACATGCGTCAATGCGTGATGATTTTTTATTGGTCGACTTACCCGTCGTTGAATTGATGAGGAAATAACCCTCCGGGTTTCCTCCTGTGATAGAGAAGGTGAGCTTTTGCGGCGATACGTCACGATCGAAGGCTCTGACCTGGACCACGCTTACGCCAGCCGGTGAATTCTCTGGGATCGATGGATAATAGACGGGAAATTCTGTCAGCGGTGTGTTGTCGTTTTCGTCTAGAACCGCAATGTAAACCTGCGCGAACATCGGCTCGATAAGTTCCTTGAATTAAAATCGAGACGTTTCTATTTTATACCCCTGATTGGAAATCATCACCCACCGGGGAACATCAAGCAACAAAACCAGTCACATAACGATCAAGACAAAAGATTATTAGGAATCTACGTTTTAATTGAGGAGATTGCAGAAACGAATTACTACATAAAGGAAGATAATTGGGCTGACTCGACTGTTATACGAGGATTCGATAAATTTGATTAGGAAGTTTTCACAACTTGAGTGGATGACCGTTGATCAGAGTGAGTAAGAGAGGTCAATATCCTCGATGTTAGATAAGACAGCGATCCATGAAGACTTGAGATACGTCAAACTTCCTTTATACTGCTTGCATTTTTTGGAAGTATGTTATTAGTCCAGTCAAATTACCCATCATAGACAAATTAATTAGTAAAGAACTATAAGTTGGCGAAGAGCTTCATCTTACCTTACCATTGAACGGACTAAAAGCCCTGAAAAAAACCTCTAACTGGACGGCATCTTGAATCAAAGGTGCTCGATTTCAGTTTTTTGTACACATCTCGACAACTATTGATGCTATCGTCACGAAGGTTATTATAGAAAACGAAGTTGATTGAATTCTCTACAACAAAGGTTCAATACACTTTTTCAATATCTTTGATAGTTTTTGTGTAATACAGGGCTGAAAGTATATTTGTATAGAACCTCGTGAGAATTATGTACGTGTTCATTGGTGTATTAGAGATAAACTATCGAAGATACGGGAAAAATGTATCGAATCTTTCTTGTAGAGAAGTGAGTAAGCTTCATTTTTTGTAATAACCTCCGTGACGATAGGATCAATAGTTGTCGAGACATGATGAAAAACTGAATTCTCGCACCTTTGGTCCATTCAATACTAATGCAGGATGAAGATCTCTAACAATTTACAGATCTTTACTAATCAATTTTTCTATTCGTTATGATTTATCTAATTTGGTTGGACTCTATAATAACTTTGTCTCAATCATCACAAAAGGTGAAAAAAAAACTACTAGAAAAAAATCGAAAGCTAACCAAACTCGAGCAAATATACTTTGATCTGATAAAAAAATGTGAAATATCTCACCTCGACCTTGTTGCTGAGTGGAACGATTCCATGGTCCTGTGCGTAAATGGTGAGCCAGTATCCAGTTTTGGTCTCAACATCGAGTATCGCCTTGGTCTTGATGTTACCTGAAACGTAAAAACAATAATCGTGAAAATATAGAAACGGACGAAGGTTCAGAGGTGGATGTAGATGTCGATGCGGATGTGGATCGAGGGCAGGTTCCATATATCTTAAATTTAACGACCGACATTTGCCCTAGCAGCCCGTTTCTCGCAAATAGATTCCAAGACTTGAATACTGAACGGTTGGCCCTTCTCCGTTTAGCGTATGAATATTGAATCTTGGTTACATTACCATATCCTTAATATGCCTGGTAAGACCGAGTTACGCCCTGTTCAAGATAATGTATGTATGTCAATTATACAAAACGTTACTCTCCCGACCGTTCGCGAATCGCCTAAATTTTCGCCTCAAAGACCTCCGAATTACAAATTCCTTATTCAATCCAGTCTCGTGCGAATCTCTCCCACCTGAAGGGACACACTGAAATTAATTTTACTCCTCCTCGATTTTACACGGTATGGAACTGCTCTCGATGAACATTTTCCGAGCCTAACGAATATCCTGAATGAATGATCATCAATTTTCCAAAAGACATAATTTTATTCGGGATTGTGACATGATTTTTTTATCCGAAACTCAAGTTAGACATTATTGTCATCCTGTTTGCCGTCAATCGATCAAGCTTTTGAACAGATCCGTATAGGATTGAATATTGAATGAACTCTGTCAGACGTGTACGAGAATGAAGATAGAAGAGAGACTTTTAGCAACAATGAGAAGACGGCGTCTCCACTTAGAATTAGAATCGCCTATTAAATTTTAACGCTACCCGTCAGATAGCTCGGGGTCTGTATAAATCTGATGAAAATAGATGAGGAGAATTGTAATTGTCCGACTTTGAAACTATGGGACAAAACGGCTTTATGCCGTGATCGTGATTAGAACGAATTAACAATTTATAACGCGACGAGTGAAAGCGAGAGACCGGGGTAAAATTCAAGCTTAACAAGTAGCTCAATCAATGGAAAAGCTCTCTTCTCACAATCAGATTTCGAAAGGGTTCGAGATTCTTAGACACGTCAACTGAATTAACGTCGAGCGATTCGATTACTATAAAAAAAAAGTTTTACATCAACAACATATTTTAGCTCTTAATTTAAAACGCCCAAAGAAACAACATCTTCTTCGGGTTTTTAATTAACGCGGGGTCGTAATACCCGTCTCGTATGCAACGCTGAGAAAAGAGCAGCTGCCTCACCCGAGTTACGTAGTCAAGTTATATGATTGGAATTTATAGTAATTTGTTCGGCATTTTACGAGTTTGACAGTTTCCTGTTTGTCATATAAAGTTCGTACCACGGGTACGACGATGACGGGATGCCGTCGGTTCTAAGTGTGAAGATACGTATTCAAGACGAGGCAGCTGGACCCCGAAGAAGGTTTTTATCCACACGAATTTCGGCGCACAGCGAATGAGTGATAATGATGAAAATGGATTTCATCCTTCCTCCACTCACTGAGTTGATCGACGGATATTTTATCACCCTCGATTTTAAACCGGTAATAAAATAACTGATTTTCGTATCATTTGGGTAAAAATATTTCCGAGAGTTATTCCAACTGGATCTGAAAATATCCAATAAAGTATTCGTTCCTCAAGATATCTCAATTACGATTTATCGTCCGCGAGACGGACCCGACTGCACGGTGTAGTACTTTAGGCAGAGAGTACTAACTCGTAATTGGGTCGTTAGAATAACACGTCGATGGAATCATTCAATTCGGCTCAATTTCGTCTCAAATTTTTTGAACGACGAGGAGGGAAAGAAGGTCAATCAGTATCTGCCAGGGACGGGAATAAAAACGCTGCTAAAAATCTCGTCGTTTTCTTGATTTACCTGCTTTATGTGCCTCTGGGATTGAGAGTCTGATTCTTCGGTGTTGAACGGCGCCAATTATCCGGCTACTTTCATCCGTGTATAATGATATTCTGAGCTGTATATTATATGTATATCTAGCGCCGTAACGAGACGGGTATACAAAGTCACAATCGCTGTTATCATCCAGTAGGGAAAATAAGGCACTGAAGTATCGAGCTTACGTTGAAAATCTCTCAAATCCCCGAGGAGTTGGTCCGCAAAAATAAGGCTTTTTTTTAGTAGAATTCAGACAGGCCTTGATTTTCATTCGAACTTCATCAGTCGGCGGGATACGATAATAAATTCACCCCTTGAGCTCATGAGCAATGGTTGAATGGTTAAAAAGTTGGATTTTTTTTTTTTTTTTTTTTAAATTCTGTTCTTATTTCCTTAATCGTAATGAGAGGAAAATTTGCAACAGTTCATAAATCACGGGTTAAACTTTTTCTGCTTTAACCGGGAGTATAGGCACTACGCGAGAAACTTTGAAGCCCAGTTTTTTTTTTTTTTTTTTTTTTTTTAATTTCCGGAATAATAGGAGCGATAAAGTACGCTGTGCTCTTATTCTTATTCTTCTCATTCTTCTGCGGTAGATTTACCGGATCCAAAAACTTGGGTAGAAGCGGTTAGCTGACGAGCGAGCAGCGGTTATGTCATGGAAGAAAAAGCGATCGAAAAATGAAGAGTGAGCGGATTTTGATAAAATTAGGCTACATTATGTGGCGGTTTCTCAAAACTTAGAACCGATTGGATTTTCGATTAGTTCGGTTCACTACTTTCCGAATTATTTGAATGACAAAATTCTAAGATATAAAATCAAAACGATGATATCTAGCGAATGGATTGACGAATTTTAACGAAATTCGCTACCAAATAGTTTTTTTGGGTCTATCGCTACGAATTTCTGAAAATTTTCATTGGATAATAACTATTTCGGAGCCAAAAAAAAAGCTTATTTTTTTATATTAAACCATCTTTTTCGTTCGAATTTTTGTTCTTGATGGTTCGCGGTAACCGGGAACGAGCTCGCCTATCCTCTTTTGTATTGACAAAGCCATCAAGAACGTATTACAGGCTATACCACATTCTAGTGGTTGGATATGGGTGCCTGCAGGCAGCCACTTGGGATTTGCCAAATAACCTCTACCTACAACGATGAAATTTTGCCATCGCTCTCATGGGATCCTGTATTACTCGGTGCCGAAGAAGGATCGTTTCTCACTTTTTCAAAAATGAAACCAATTTTTTTGTGAAACCTTTTTCATTGAAGATGAAAGAAATGGGAGACAGAAAAAAGGGATCAACCCGTTCAATGGTGACGTTCGTGTCCATACGGCATATGCATGTATGACGACGACATCGAGAAAGCATATTTCCAGAGCGCTGATGAGAGAGGATCCATTTCCGCGGTTTAATGTACCGGATATACGTCAGGGTAGCGCATTCGAAAAAATATATAGCGTGAGTGAGAATAAAGTTTGAGGATAGGAATGTATATCTTGAGGGTGCACATGGTAATGTTCATTCACCGTATTTCAGAGAATGAGATGTAAATTGCCTTCTAAATTACCACATTGAATAAACTTCCCCTCGTCAACCACCTCGGAAAAATTCCTCTCTCGGTTCCAGCCCCCGTCTCGGAATCGTACTGCCTAGCCTCCTCTCTGCTGTATCTCTTATGCGGTACTTTCTATGTGCATAAGTGCGTATGTACATCGCGAGCCTACAAATTCAGTTCTAATGACCGTTTGTATAGTTCATGCCAGCAAATCGATTTCAAAGTCTTATCGTACCGTAGTCACAGAGGGGAGGCTCTCATCGGTTCTCGAACTTCCAGGATGATTCTGGACCCTAACACGTCGTGGATGAAGTGGATCTCGAATGGGCCTGGAGTGGTGATAGAGACGGGGAGGCGTCCGAGGGTCCTGAGCAGGGTATTTATAAGAGGGCGCATTCAGAACTGATTGGCGAGTGACAGGCTAGACGCGATCCTCAATTACGAAATCCTTTCCGGGTGAAAGGAGTGGGGGAAGGGCTTCTGTTTCTTATCGATGATTTCTGTGAAGCCTAATTGACAGGAGGGGCGACAGTGTGAATTTTATACTTCTCGAAAGTTTCTCTTTTATCTACGCGACTGCGGAAGGCTTCTCACGGTATTCGAAAGAATTTATCGTTATCCGTACGATAATGATTCGAGATTGAATCTCTCCGGTTAGGTTTTTTCTTCTTCTCATCTTTTTTGTAGCCTTTCCTTTAAAATCCCTGGAGCACACAACTGAGCCGTTGAGTAAGTTGACAAATTGGAGGTTCCAAGTACCCGATACAACCTGAATATTTCACGAGGCGTTGAGGCACGTGGTGCCAACGTCGTTTAATATTTCAAGATCCAGAGAGTAGAAGTACGTGGAAACGGTCATTCCGAACGTTTCGACAGTTTTTTAATTAAAACGTGCAGGAAGAATCTATCCACGATAATTATCGAAACTGTGAGTCCGACGACTGAGAATTAAAATTACAATAAGCTTCTTTCACAGAGGATAAAAGCTCCTAGAATAACTCAGCCAACTGCACTTTACCGAATGTTCTATCGTTTCGTTAGAAAGATTAAAACTGACTATAAATAATTGATTCACTGTCGGTTTTTTTGTTCGTATTGTTTAGCTTTCTTTTTTTATCACCGTTAAATCGGCTCACAACAGTTACGACCGTTTTCATCGGTGTGAAATAGCTCGGTGAGTGCTTTTTCCCCATGTTTTAATCCGAGTAAATGTAAAAGATAGAGAGTGAGTCGCTGCAGGTCGTTCACTTTAAACTTTTCTTTCTCATTCTAGGGTGTTGGTTGGTAGCGGGTGATGGTACACAGCGAAGAGAAACTTCACGTGGGTACCCATATATTTATGGGAATTACTTTCAAAAAGTTCTTCCACAGTTTTTTTTATTTATTTTTTTTATTTCTCCTACTCGAAAAAGAGAGCGAGCTTTTATTTACCAACCAAATTCAAATGTAAGAGATAACCGTTCTACCAAGTGGGAACTAGACTCGGGGTCCTTTTATCTTCTTACTCGTTGTTTTCTTCTCCTTTTTTTCTTCACCCATCAAATCGACGATCCGTGAAACTAACAGCGTTACAAAAGCTCGGGATTTTTTTTTTTCTTTCGATCTTTCATGCACACGGAGCTGTCCCATGGACCAATATGTGCAGATATTCACGCGTGAAACGATAAGATATCAAAGTATAGGGAAAATATCTTCTACTCCCATGAAGTTCAGAAATTCGATTGATATAGTCGTAAAATTCTTGAGAGAAAGTGAGAGAGAAAAAAAAGATCGTATGAATACCGAGAGGAAAGGAAGATGTTGCGAAGTTTCAGGATGAAATACATACAGAGGCTGGAAGGCGTTGTACGTCATCGTAAAAAGTTTTCTTTTCCTCGAAATATTTCAAAGAGCGAGAAGGGTCCGGTCGAAGAAAACCCCGCTAGAAGCATATCTAACCCGGGAACAAGACGTGGTCCGCAAGGTAAAGCCGGGAACATGAACGAACACGGCGAACACAGTCCGGACAAACTCGCACAGAGGCAAAGCCTCGAGTATGGAAGTGGGAAAGGGGATATTCCGGAAGGCAGAGAGACCCCGAGGAGTTATGTCCGCGGTAAGGGCTCCAGATCCGCCTTCGTCGTGTACCTTGCTTCATCTTTCTCCTCATTCTTCCTCAACGCGGTCCTTACGGTCCTCCTTGCCCATCCCCCATCCCCGGCTCCAACCCTCTCTCGCTACCCGGACCCAAACCGCTTCCATATCCATATCCATATCCATATCCATACCCGTATCCACATTCACCACATTCAGTGGCGTGATACCATCCGCAGCATCCGTTTCCCAAGACAGAAGGTGTTAGAAGCGGTATCCTTCTTACCTCGCGCGGTGAATCGATCTTTGGATTTTCACGATGCAGATGTAAGTGCTGGTACATTTTTGAAATATTGCGACCATCCGCGCTCGGCGTGTGGTCTCCTCCGCTTTATCAAGTGGGTAGTTACTCGCAAGAAGTTCTAACAGAACAACCGTTTGTCCAGGTGGGATATGAGTATCCGTATGGTACCAATGCGACGCGTGCATGTACCTTATTCTCTCGGTTTTCCTCCGCAACTTACCCACCTCTGATTAATAGTCTTGTCTAACGTGACGCGTACGTCCTCCTGTCTCGGAAAGGAAACCCAACAGGATGACGGAGTGTGGACAAAGGATAGGAGGTCCGGACCTCTTTGGTTCAACCGAATTGGACGAGGCTGCGTGGGTGGTGGAAAAAAAAAATTGCGAAACGTATGTAGGCCGTGTATGAGAAAAAGCGCAAAAGTGATGAGTTTTTTACCATGCCTCGACTATCAGACCTGTATCCCACTGTAGATTCCACATGAAAAACCTTCGTCACCTTTTTTGCATAAAATTTCATCAGCTTTAAAATTGGTCAGAGCCATTTTGTAGCTAGGAGCAACCGGAAGTGAAATACCGGCTGGAAAGGCAAAAAAAACCATTAATTTTGTTCGACATCAGAGTGGACGGAGAGAGGGAATTGAAAAAGGCAATTCATAATACTACCAGCTTCGAGGAAACGTCCGGTTAACGACGTCACGTAGCAATTAGATACGCGCTGATTATTTTTTTCGCGTCTGTGTAACAATTAAGGGACGAAACCTGCAGCACGTATTCGAAGGGACCCGAGTTTGCGCCCGGGGTAGAATGCAAGCGATCGAAGTTACACGGTTATCGTTTCGGATCGGATCGGATGTGACGTTTTCCGAGGCGGGGGATCACGTCGTCCCGTTTCGCCCCGGGGCTACGGGATTCCGGAAAATATCGGTCGACGTGAGAATTCAGAGAATGAAATCCTGCAGGTATAGGCAGGAAGACAGGAAAACGAAATAAGAAATGAAACTCGAATTTAGTCGATCTTTGAATTCCCTCGGCGATGTTCTCAAGCTTTTGAATAAGACCTCGATTTTTCTTATCGTTAGTCGAACACTGCCTTATTTTCTCCACAGGCGTGAAAACGGATGACGATATCTTCCCGTTTCACGGAAGGCGAAAAGAACAAAATCTCTCAAGGAGCATTTTTTACGTTTTTATTCCCCCATCGATGCAGAGGAGTAGGTATAGTATCCGCACGTGGGCGTGTAGTGGGCTGCTTCTAGTCCTTCGATCCGAACGTGCCGAAATTATGGGGGGGATGCGAGGAGAGATAGAGAACGGAAGTCGCGGCAAGCACCGATTTTATCGTCTCAGAAACACCGTATCGCTAAAACTCACGTGAAAACGAATCCGCCGCCTATCTGTCACCCCATCGATGAATTATTAAGGTCGAAAACCCCAGAATTGTACAACTATTAATTGCCTCGGGTGCAGATACACGTGATTTACACTCGAATCCGTTTCGATGCCCTGAAGATTTTCATGAAGTAGAAGACAGAAAGAAAAGGAAATTCAATCAAGTCTCCGGGTGAAATATGAAGGGCCGGATATGCCGAGGACGAAACAAAGGGGACCCGTATCGTTCATCCGAGGAGCATTCTCATCTCGGAGATATCTGACTCCATTTGTCTACCAGATATTTCCTCATCTCCATGCGGGTCGCATACCGCGAGATAAACTTGTCCAAATTTTCGTCCGGTTCTATGCCGGGGAATAATTCCTTAGAGCTTCATCGGAGGGGTTTCTGGATTACCGAATTTTTTTCATCTCGTCATCTCTGATGCCCTCTGGTAACATCAAGACTCCCCATTCTTGATCCGAGATGAACCAGGAAATGATGTCGTTGGAAGGAAACAAACGACTCCTCGAGTCCCACTGTTTCTCAAGAATGGGATGAAAAAAAAATGAACTTCGGGCCGAAGCTCTTCGACGAGGGTCTAAGACGCCGATAACTCTACCCGCGTCAACTGAATTAACTAGTTATCACGCGAAGGGTTAACGTCAATGGGTATTTCGCCCCATACGTCGTCGACCCTAAACCAACACGTTTCAACCGTAATTGTTAGGGCAGGGAGGTACAGAGGTGCGAAAGCTCTCGTCACAGGTTCCCGAGCCTTTCGCCGCCTCGACGTCTGGTATTGGTTCGCGATAACCGCGTTCATAACATAATCAGAACAACCGAGAAACTATGTGGAGTTTGGTTGAGACGAAGCCGAGCGAGATAAAATAATTATCGTTTCCGTCCAAGGAATGGTTATGGTTTTGCGGTGACACCGTTACCCGGGAACCCCGTAACATTTGCATGCAAAACGGGGTAATTTTATACCCCTTTCAAACTCTAGTCGTCCTCTGCAAAGCCGGAGCTGTGTTCACTGTCCTCGATTTTCTAGCACCAATCTTGTTAACGACAAGCCAACAACCAACTTCGATACAGGATTTTTGCTCTAACACGGTTATCTCGCGTGTCACCTACGAAAATAAGAAGGTGGGTACGAAATTTTGCCGATTTTGGAATCCTCGACTATGTCGGGAACGCGTCTTAGTATTTGGTATCCCACAGCACGTCCATCGTTTCATTTATCTCGGATTATTTTCTCGATTCCAGAAGTAAGCAGTGCTGTTTCTGTTAAGGTATACTAGGATCTGAATCGTGAGAAGATACTCCAACACATCCAGAGAGTACCTACGATGGGAGTTAGAGGAGCAGCTGGAGGAAGATAGGAGAAGAAATCTTTTTCTTTTGATCATGTATAGACGCTACCGTCTCTCTTCAATTATGATAGGTTTCTGACGGCATTATCTCCTCCTCGGCTGTATTATGCCTCGGTGGTATTTCAACAAGGATGTATCATGCCTAGTTCGAAAGCTCGGTTGTTTACAGTGCTTTCTGATTGTGACACATCTCCAAGAGGCTGGATGTGAATCGTTTGATCAGTTCCCAGTAAGATGGTCGAAGCAAAAAGAGACCCCAAGGGTCTTAATCACTCATTCGTGACACCTTTGAACGATCCTACTAGTCAGTGACGGATGAAGACAACCAAAAATATATACAAAGTGTTCTAACGGGTACAAATTGAATGCTTCCTCACCGAAAATCGGACCACAGATCATGAATCGCGAAATAATTAGACGAATTAGAAGTCGCCTTGTGTACAGTGATCGATCGTCAATTCTGAGCGTTGAAATCGGTATTTGGATTTGATCGATTAGCAGTTCAGGGATCATGCGGATCTTCTTAACGAGCGCGATTTTTTTATGATATGACAAACGCTGGGATTGTTTGTAAAAATTCAGCATCAAACACGGGGTCTGATTCCGCTAACGCCTCCGGCGTCAGGCTCCCCTAAGGCTTTGTTTTACTGATTTTTTTTCTCCGTTTCCTTTTTTTTCCCATCGAGTCACGATCGCTGTGAGTGATTCTGATTTATTTTCAGCACGAAGAAGTATCGCCTCTCTATAGCCACGAAGGGTTTAACCCTCAATCACTTTCGGTATTTGAATAGTTTCAGCTTATAAGAAGTATAACGTGGTTCTTTGAACATTAAACAGACAGGCAGGCAGAAGACATTTAATTTGCCCACATAACGACAGTGGTTGAATAGCAAGGCAAGCTTGTTTAGCTTCTATTGATTAATGCAACATACTTTTTTTTTCCAACTCTGATTCTAATTCTGTTTAGAAAAAGGGAATAAGAGAATCCCTCATCGCTAATGAGGAACAGCTGGGATTAAAAGAATCTGGATTCTCTAGTATTTTTTCGGGAGATTCAAGCAAATAATGCCGTTTCTCTATCATTTTCATTTCAATCAACAGCCTCGACGCGTTCCCATATATCAGAGTCAAAGAATCGGGCTAATTTTTCCTTAGAGCCAACACGTATCATTACGTGATCGAGCCGCACACGGTGGCGGCGGGGTGCAATTAGGTCCATGGGAAATCGTTGGCGGTGTGTTTCGCTTCATCCTCAGAAGCTACCTTCGACTATGCCATTACGTATCTATTATACGCGTAGGCTTCTTCACTTCTACGACTGCAGGTACCGTGGCTGAAGTCGAGGAGTTGCGAATAGGCCGATATAAGGGACTCCGTGCTGCAATATTCACATCGCGTGTGCAGCTTAGATTCGCTTCCGTGTCGAGAGGGGCCAACCAGATAGGCGATTCTGTACGTCGTTCCATTGCCTTTGAAGAAGGGCCTCCTCCCATCGTTGTTTGATTCGAGTCGATTAGGTGTAATTGTTGATTATTTATATTTCACGCGGTCACGATGGCCGTTCAACTCTGACCCTCTGAAATCGGCCCATCCCAGTTTTAACGATTTTACGTCAATGTTGTAGAATAATTTATCCGTCACATGTTTCCAAACCCTGTTCCGCGTCGTTTGAATTTTCAATGAAACCGCGGAAAGCTTCATACGCCACATGAATATTGTATCGGTTATACATATGCATGTATACAAATTAAATTATAATTATTAAGATAATAACAACCGCAGGTACGGAGGCCGCCTTGTCTCTACCAAACTATGCAAATTGGTTCTTTACTTCCACTCTAGCGCAACTTCCACTTTCATAGTTCGTTTTCATCTACCGCGATGGAACACAATCTCATAGGAGAGTTTCGAGCTGAAAAAGACGAACCGGAAGTTCGTAGTTCGTTCGAGCTACTTAAAATAATTGTTTGGACAATATTTTGTGGAGAAAAAAAAAATTAAAGACACCGAGCGCAGATTTAGTTCGTATCTTTTGATCAGATTACAACCACCGAGGCTTCACGTCACGCTATATACTCTGGCCTTTTTTCAACCGTAATTTTCGAGTAACTCTTTGCGCCTAATGACCTTAAGTGCCTAACGCTCGCATTAGCCCGACTGAACACCGAGATTCTGATCTTCAGGAGTTGATAGACCTCCGAGTGATCCTGAATGTCAGTAGATTAGCCTGCTGACGTAGAAAATGTCAAATTATAAGAGAAGCTGGTTCCAAGATCGATATTACAGTCCGCTGCACGATATATACCGTGGACGGTCTTACTCTAAGCACGCGAAATTGGTGTAAATTGTTACAAGGTAGAGCAAAAATTAAAAAAAAAAAAGGGAAAGAAATACGGCTTTAAAACCTGAATCGCGTAATTTACTGCATGTAACGAGGAGGGAACGCCAGCCAGCTGACGACGACGAGTCGTTCTCATATATCCGAAGTAAATAAATTTATACGTTTCACGGTGGTATGCAGAAACTGCCTACTGCGATACTCGTTCCGAGAAAATTGGCACGCGGCCATCACGTTGTTACCCTACACCCTACCTCTGGCTGTCGGTTAATATTTACATGATTCCAATAACTTCGATTTTCAAACACTATACTCAAAACTACAGTCTTCACGCCGTATAGACAAAAACCATCAATTTAGTTGACAACTGACTAGTCAATAAATATCAAACATCATCAAATGAACTATATTGTCGATTTCAAGTTCACGTTGTGACGTCACTATTCGGTATGAGAAGACCGTCAGCTAGTGTCGTGTGTAAAAAAAAAGCAACCACTCGGTTCGCTTCACGAAAGAGCGAATAGGAGAGAGGAAATTTTGTCGGGAACAAGGTTGTTCATAAAGCCGGTGAAACATACTGGTCATTGTTCTTCGGGATGACCCAGAGGAAGGCAGTAAATCCCCAGGAGGGATCAATAAGCCAGACGTCTGCGGATGGCGATAAATATTATCGAATCGATGGCACCAGATTATAAATCAATGAATAGGAAAGGGAGAGACATGGGAAATCGTGGACGGATTACTCATGTGGTACGTTGTCGGTTTTCTGTGTTCCCTGCAACGTCAACGCTTTTCCTTACCCTGGATCTAATCACTACCAAAGAATCGAGTGAGGTGGTGTATTTTACTGTTCTCAAGAAACCAGAGGGTGGATTGAATTATCACCTCTGGACGTTCTATCTCGTAACAATTAACAGTTCTTTGCCCTGATTATACTCAACGTCCGCGAGTATTTATAAGGTTTTATAATCCCTTATGTATTTTATAATGGAACCCTCAAGCAAAGTGAGCACTTGGTTTTAATTGGAGTTAATAAAAGCTAATCTTCAGCGGAGTCAGAGAAAGCGGGCATTCACCTTATTGCGAAAATTGGCTGTAGCACTGCGTTACTGTTACTGTTATCCCGTTAATTCAACTTTCACTCTCTATCTATATTTTTTTTTATCATTACCTCCTCTCGTCGATCAATTAACCGATTTATCAGCGAGGCGAATGGATGAAAAATTTCTCGAGATCCTGGGCTAATCTCCGGCTGACTTGCGTCTTCGATAAACCAGGATAGTCCAGCAGCCACCGCCTGATTTTTCGAGTGATTAATAACAGGCCGGATCTCCGTGAGTAGGTTCGGTTCGACGAGACGCCCAAGTTTTCCCTCTGTGAAAATTCTCGATAGAGGTAGCTAATGAAGTGCGCAGGTGTGAAACATGTCGATTCGGTGGGGTATCGAAATTGTCGGACTAACAGTTACTTTTTTATTTTAATTTTAAGATAATTGGATAATACACTCGGGAAAATAATTGTCCTACAAAATGGATGGTTTGACTGGAGCGTCTTCCACTCCGAATATGTCCAAATAACGAGGCCATAAAAATTATTAATAACCGGCTGATTTTCTTCATGCAGCTTAGTAAATACTTGTATAATGAAATGGCCAAATAGTCCTCCAAATTTAGTGGCACGTTTTCCCAGTCCTACGCTCGGAAGTTGTCGATACCACGGCAACACTTTTTTCATTAATAACAACCTGATTTTTATTTTTTCCTATCGGGAATAAAGTGTAGAACACAATTTTACCACTGTCCTACACAAAAAGTGGTAGGATGTATTTCCAGGAATAGATATATTTGGTTAAAAACTCATTCGACGCATTTCTCGCAGTTTGGAGTTTTACAGAGCAAATCGCCAAAATACTAAAACATGTCGCGTGTCTAATGGCATCCTTAAGGACGTAAGCGCCATAATACGACTTTTTGCTGTTCGTAACGGCAGAAGGTCATATGTTGTATATATATTTTTTTGTATTTGGGATGAAAACCCGAAGATTCGTTCATAAATGTTGAAATTTAATATTGGGTCAATAAAAAGCAGAAGGTCGTAACCATCGAAATTAAGGAAAAAAATCTACGCTTACATCCTTCTGTTTTTACCTTGGTATTTTTTTCTATGTATAAATTTTCGAAACGTTGTCGATTTCGATTTTTCTTCGCGTTTCACGATTTTTTTTACCTATTTGCAAAAATCATGAAAAATCATGAAAAAAATGGCGCTTACGACATTTTGCATTTACGTTGTTTTTTAATTTTCCTTAAAAATTGTAATGAAAGAACGACGTATCCGCCAAACTTATGACCTTCTGCACTTACATTTTTCGATCTCGTCATTTCAATTGATCTATACGTTTGGACCGTTTTCACAGCGAATGGCGTGAAAAAAAAATTATACGACCTTTTGCCACCAAAATCGCATTCTTGGCGCTTACGACCTTATGCCATTATTCCTACCCGGGTCAAAAAACTGTGACTTCCATCCCGTTAAGGAGGGCAAAATACACGAGTTTTTAATGCATGTGTGGTAGAAAATTGAATTAATTCACCAGTATAAGTCGTTGGTGAGAGTAGATCGAGAAACGAATTTCAAAGTTACCGCTGAAATGAGATTCGTTGGAAGAATCTGCATCTCTTGGAGAATTGACTTCTAATGTTAAAGGTACTCTATTACAGTGAAAGCTCCTTTATACGATTTTCAAGGGGTATGGAAAAAAATACGTATAAGTGCGAATTACGTTGAAGTGAAATACTTTAGTATTGCAAATATACTGCCCGGACCAAAGAAATGTTACGTATAAGCGAGTAAAACGTACAAGTGCGAATCGTATAGAAGAGGTTTCACTCTAATGTTATTTTTAGTATTCTTGTAGGACTAGCAATGCATACCCATTTTTTGGTAGGACACTGTTTGATTTGGACGAAGAATGCACTAACTCAACATGTGTTATCTTTGTCCTACGGTTATTAATGAAAAAAGTGTTACCGTGGTATCGACAACTTCCAAGCGTAGGACTGGGAAAACGTGCCACTAAATTTGTAGGACTATTTGGCCATTTCATTATGAAAGTATTTACTAAGCTGCATAAAAAAAATCGGCCGGTTATTAATAATTTTTATGACCTCGTTATTTGGACATATTCGGAGTGGAGGACGCTCCAGTCGAACCATCCATTTTGTAGGACAATTGTTCTCCCGAGTGTATTATCCAATTATCTTAAAATTGAAATAAAAAAGTAACTGTTAGTCCGACAATTTCGACACCCCACCGAATCGACATGTTTCACACCTGCGCACTTCATTAGCTACCTCTATCGAAAATTTTCACAGAGGGAAAACTTGGGCGTCTCGTCGAACCGAACCTACTCACGGAGATCCAGCCTGTTATTAATCACTCGAAAAATCAGGCGGTGGCTGCTGGACTAGGAATATAGTGAGGGCGGTTTATCTCAAATGGTAAAAAAGAGATTCGAGAAGTTGGTGCAATCTTTGCCGCGAAGTTTTCTCGAACCGCGATTATAGCAAGGGCTTGTTCAACGAGCAGAATAAGGTTTTGCGGAATCTGAAATCTAAAAGACGTTGTGTACTCGAAGGTCTAGTCGCATATATTATATCTACGCGGGATACACATCTGCGGTATAACTGATCAAACTTATATCTCTGGAGCGGGTATAAAGTTTTCTCGTTGCATTTTGAGATGAATATCATATTATAGTAGAGAATTATTACATCCTCGACGGGGTTATACCATTTATTTATGTATTTAGTTTCGTCGAGTGGGAATTTTCCGAAACTCCTGTTTGTGGCAGCTCGGTTTGGATTATTTACACAACTGTTTCCCCACTGTACTGCCGCACAGTTCCCGACCCTTCGTATTAATATGAAGTTAATAAACTAAAATTCCACCGCGGTTATAGTTTTCCAATCTATTTACCCTTCACTTTACTTCAAAATTTATTTGCTATCCACTCCTCTTCAACAAATACAGACGGTTGTAAAAACAGAAAAATTTCTTTTCCAGAGAACCGAAGAAGAGTTTGAAGAAAAAAAAAGAATCTCGCCGTTCCAGAACTCCGGCAGTTTGACTGAATTATCCATTCCGTTTAATTAGTCGCACTAATTACGCGCTATCTCGGTCTGCATGGGAGTCGAAAAAGACTTCGGGCTTTTGCGCATCCTTACTCCCTCTTCTTTTTTTTCCAGAAACCCGCCAGCTACTAGCTTTGACTATTCAGAGTGCAATTTTAATGCATGGAATACTATCCCTGCAAAAAGGTCCAGGGCATAAATTTGATGCACATGAACTCATATATCCACACATTTCACACATTTATTCACCTTCTAGCTAGCCACGTATGACGAAAAATTTTCATCTCTCCAGAGTGAAATTGAATACAGAAATTTAGTTTACTCGACCAACACGTTTTGGCCGGAAGTAGACTCTCCTAGACGACTTATGGCAGTTTCGAATACGATGTTCAGCAATGTGCGATGTCAAACGGGGTCCTGGAAATCGAACTGGGGGTTATTTAGTTAGCATAGGAACACAGCGTCAAATCAAAGGTACGAGACGTCGTTGTTTGGGTTCGAAGACGTCACCAACATCAAAAGGCCATTAGTTGCGTACTCTCGCAGTTATCGACTCGGCCAAGTCTGTTTCTTGATTGATATTGAAGGGTTGAGACGGATGCCCTCGAGGCCCGATGGAGCACGAGCATCCCCCTCGGGTCGCGTCCGTTCCGTTTTTTTGAATCCTGAGAGAAACGATGTCACCCACTCGATGTACGCTTGTTCGAGAAGAATCTCCGATTCGAGGGTTGAATCTTGATCGAAATTACACAGCTTTAAAATTCTCCGCTCAACGGGAGGCCTCCCCTGATCATATGACTGGATAACGCGCCGTGCCTCTGTGCGTTTTTTTTCTTCAACTCTTTTTTTATACCTACACGTATATTACCGAGAAGGCAAAACCCTGGCGAGTGAATGTAGCATGCAAATGATGGAAAGAGTATATTTGGATTTTATTCATACAGAACGGACTCGAGTATGCGGCATAGGATATAGAAGCGAGAACCAAAAGTATGCTCAGGATTAATTTCTGAGGTTGGACGTCGATTCTAAGGAAACGTTAACACATTGAATTAGGAAATTCGAGAACTCAAGCAAAACATATCAAGAAAGCTTAAAATCCGTAGTGAATGATTATTTGAAGGTTTTTCTACGTGTTTGATGAAACATGACCTTTTGCAGGATTGCGAGATGATTTTTTACCCGAAGCGAACGAATTCTTGCATGAATATTCTTTATGATGACAAAAAATACTTCATCATTTTCAACTATTCAATTTTTTTGTGATAAATTATACAAGAAACAGTCACCTTTTTTTACGGCGACAAAAAAGCCTGAATTAATCCTCAGACATCGCTGGCTATTCGAGAATATTAATGGCAATTTTTTTTTCGGTTTCGTTCCCATAAAAAATGATCTCAGACAAATAATAATTTACTCAGTACACTCGGTGGGCTCTCAAATTAATCCACGAAGATGATAGCTTCGAAGTGTTTCGAAATTGGAAAATACAAAATTGATTCTTCTCTTGATGACGTGCCCTCAATAATTTGGATATCCCTGGACCATGATTTTCTAGGAAGTTGAAAGATTGATTATTCGAGTTGGTAATAGTTCTGGAGCTCATAATCGCTCGAGTGATCCGGATTTAATCAAACTAATGATACCTGGCGGTGGTATCTACTCAGCAAATTATCAGGTACGCTTGCGATCAGTAGATTCTCGTTCAATCGAATACAAGTTTCACAATTTCGGAGTAATTT
Organism: Euura saliciscinereae; assembly: GCA_018420115.1. NCBI lineage: Eukaryota > Metazoa > Arthropoda > Insecta > Hymenoptera > Tenthredinidae > Euura > Euura saliciscinereae. The sequence continues at coordinate 15,644 of JAFFZH010013758.1, read as the reverse complement.
AGAGGGTGCTTTCAGTCCCAGTACCTTCATCTTTCAGCCATCACTCCTGACCGTTCGACCATGGTCCGCCTCTCGAGTGGGCAGAAAGCTGCTTATCCTTTTCAACTCCGTGTCTCAATTCGGGGCGAATAGAAAAACCTCGGTGCGGCATCAAAGATCACAGCGATGGATTGATCGATCGATCGGACACGTCACACGCAGTACCGATCCTGAGATCAAAGGTCGAAAGCAAATAACCACGTATGAGTTCAAGTCCGGCGTAAAAATCCTCTATTCGGCATCGCAACTGGGTTGTTCTCACATTTTTTTATTCATAAAAAGAGTTATTGTTGGTTCTCCGATGATCGGAGCTGCAGTTTGACCGTTTTCTCTCCTTCACGCTCCAATTTCTTTACCATGATTGTTTTTTTTTTCTCTTCTTTTTTCCAGTCATGGACATCTTTGAGGAGCAACTTTGAAGAGAGAGATTAAAAGGATCTGAGATCGGAGGATGGCCCATTGTCCGAGATGTACATTGCGCCGTGCAGCCTCGGCTCCATTCAATTCCGTGACAATAATTATTATCTTTACTCTCCTTTCTGAAGTCACTCTCGGCTGATTGACGTACCGGAACGAACTGGTGTTAATCGTTGGAAAAGATTTTTATCTCTCAACGTTTTCTTACCTCTACAAGACTTTGAGAGAGATAGAGAGAGTCTGAGCGTTGACGGGCTACAAGAGTTCACACAGTATCTTGAGACCTCGGGGCCTGGGCTCACTTCTTTTCTCTACGAAATAGTACAAGAGAAAAAGAAATCGAGTCAAGGATGAAAATTGAAGAAACTCTGGTATTTGAACCAATTCGACGAAGCTCTCAGCTTTCGATTACCACTTGGAAAATTAGTCCCCCGATTCGTTTGTTTTGTGTCTCGTCCTGCGGAAATACAGTCGAGCAGGAAATGTTTGCGTACTGAAGAGAAAAAGTCCTTTCCTTTTTATTCTTTTGTTTTTTTCTTTATTAAAGAGCGGCTTTTAGCAGTTTCCCAACCCCAAAAAGCTCCAGACCTTGGTACGTCCGGGACAAATTAGGGACATCTACCCAAGTTACGGCTGATTACTCTCCTCGTAACGCGCAGGGAGCGTTGGTTGAATGGTAAAAGACACGGAGCGTCGTTTTCATTACCGGTCTAGAAAATTCACCGCGTATACGTAATGTGCTCCCTTTTTCTCGCTCACTCTCTCGGTGTTTGCTAACGAGACACGCAAGGTAAGACTTAGAAATTTCACTTTTATCCAAAATTGAGTAGGAAATAAAAATCTAGGGTTAATTATAGAAGAATACTAACCTATGGAGTGATGGAGCATCTGCCTTATTAATCCAATCCTGACTTAATGATTGATCCAATTAGTCCGAACGCAGGGTATCGAACAGCTTTCATGTAAATTAAACAAACGTCGGAACCTGAACAAACCAGCTAAGCCATGACCTCGACTAGCTCGCAGGGAGCAGCTGGCTAAGTTAACCAAATCCAAACTTAAACCCAGAAACACAGTATCCGAAGCCAAACCTAAACGCAAAGATTTGCTTCGGATATTATATTAACAAAGCTTGGTTTTGGAAATCTTGTAAATTATATTAGGCAGACGTACAACGACCACAGGAATCAGTGAGAAGACCAGAAGCCCCGTTAATTTCGTCGAATATCTATTTCCCATCAGAGCTTGATGACGTTTTCGCTATAAATTGTCCACTTCCAATTTTTTCGATTCATTCCATGCACATTCGCAGGTAATGGACGAGTGTCAGTGATCAACAATCGTTTCACACCGGTTTAGGACGAGGATCAACAACCTGTTGGGTATTCAAATGATGCCCTTGTCGACCGTAAAGTTACATTCAGTGAATTCCGTGCATAAATTTGTCACCGCCGCTGGTGCGTCGGTCTTGTCTGTCTCGTCTCTTCCAACGATTCGTAAATATGAAAAGTACATATAAAAATAGAAATACCCCCAGTGGTTGCTGATTGAGTGTTCATCTCTGGAAACTGGCCAGCTACAACGCATCGGTAAAGCAGACTGGCCAGTTTCCAGAAGAAAAGATGGTACATTGATCGAAACCAACCGAATGAGTTTCTTTTGAGGTCTCCCAAGTCTTGTCATGATGTGATATCGACAAGTCAGGCGACGTTGAGTCGGTTATAGGTTAATTTAAGGTAATTGAAGAGCTTCTTGTTTCTTGGTAAATACTTGCGCTTGCAGGCCGCATCGTCGTGTGGTATTAAAACTTTTAACGAAATAACCCTTGGAGATGTTGGGAATGGGTACGGTGGTACGTTCTCGTCGGTCGGGAGACGTATAAAAAAAGAAACTGGTAAAAGTGTCGCTAATCTCTTCGTTGCTAGATGAGGCCAGACCGCGTTGCGGTAACACCCTTCTACTTACGGTGTTACCACAGTGGAAACTACGGTACATCAACTCGTTGTTAGGTATAAGAATGATACATGGTTAAAGCACCGAGAACGAGACTCTGTGCCAAGGGTGTGGTCGAATAATCGTAATTTATGGTAACTATATTCGCGCGTATGGAATATATATATATATGCACACTGGCACAGTATTCCTTATACCACCAAGGCAAGAAACTCGATGATTTGTAAATACGCTAGTTGTACTTTGCCAACCCACAAACCTGATACCGAACTCACTTCCGACTAAGTCCCCCTCTGCCAGCCAGAAACACCCAAGCAAACAATTTCAAACTGGAGAAAACCACGAGGGTGATAAACTTCCGTGGAATCAGTAGCTCCGAGACACTGTTCCCATTTTAAACGACAACCCCTATTGACGCCCCCTTAAATTAGCTCTCTACCTTCTCTGGAATTAAAGACAGATAATCCGACGGAAAGAGGTAGCTTTTGAGGTAACAACGGAACTTTTTTTTAAGCTTCATTTAGAAGATTTCCAATTTATCAAAAAAATTGTGGTTTTTAGACCCCGTGGAAGGTGAGCTTGCGAATAGTGCTGATAAAAATGATAACCTCATTGTCAGCCAAAAACACTGAACCCATTTTTCTATAGATTATCAACATTTGGGCAAAATATCGATCTTTACATGAAATTTAATTCAATTTTGCGATTTCTAGATACTTTTTTACACATTATTCTACAACATAAGATCAGATCCGGAAACCGTGCAGTGAAAGCTCAGATAATAATGGCATGAAAATAGTCTACAAATGTCAATTTGATCTGACGAACTGCGGTTGCTGCTTTTTTCTGCAAGCTCAATCATTTCCTCAGGGTCTGTAAGCCACAATTTGCAAGCTACGAAGGCAAAATATTCCTTTTTTTTCGTCTAAACCCTGAACACCCCCCCTTGAATATTAAAATATTCCCTCAAAGTCTCCAGTGGTAAACAGTAGCGCATTATTTCGTTTCGCAAAAATTTACATACCGTCCGAGGTTCCAGCGTGATGCTCATACATTCGGATTCCAGACGCGGTCCCCTCAGCTAACTTGACCGTAACAAACTGCGTTAGTTCCTTTGACGATGTAATTGGACAAAGTGAGAGCAGGGGTTGTGTGGGAGGTGGGGCGGGGGCTCGGAGGAGTCAACGGTATAAATTACGTAGTCTAGTTGCTCTAATCTCTCATTCCGTTGGATGAAGGGCGAAGAGCGCAGCTTCGGAGCCGCGACCCTCAACAAAATGGAACCGACTCCCGTCACATGCCGCGGGGCGATGCAGCAATCCGTCGTTAGCCCGTGACCTTTGACTCTAAATTCTAACGCGTTACGAGTCATAAATTTGTTCGATTGTCGATGACTCACTGAAACACAATCAGGGGACCCCGCGTTAATTCAACAGCAAAGTCGACCCTCGCAACGACCACCACACCCCTGCTTTAATTCCCTCACCCGCGTACGCAGGAGCAATAAAACTCTACGGCATGGAATTAGATTGCATATAAAGCTGAGGCGAGGAGAGCCGATGCGGTGGTTTTAATTCGGGGTTCCGGGCCAGTGACTCACGCCACTGGTTATGACTGAGTTTTGCGAGCAAAAGAGTTTAGTAATCATCGAAAATTTGCTTATCATATCGATGATTCCTGTTCGAATGAAGTTTGAACATGTTCGTTGGGTTGTGGAGGGTTTGTTATAACCGGTGTCACGTTTTTAGATTTGTCTGTTTGACACATAATGCGACGCATGGAATGTGGAACGGTAATAGCAGTGATTGGATTTTAAACAAATTCAATGCCCCACGTTTGAACAAACAGAGGAATGGATTTCCGTTTGCATATCTGAATCCAGTTTGTAACTAGTGACATAGTCTAGAGGCAAGTAAATCTCGAGCCATGCGACCCACTCTACAATAATTGCACCATACCTCCGCATATACGACGCATATTTGCGCAGAATCCTTCAGGCAACTACAGTCTCTCTGTTTGAATGACTAAATTGATCAAACCAAAATTAGTATCTGCAGCATCCAGGAAGGACAGTTATAGAATCGCAGAAACTATAATGACGCGGCTAATTAACCGTTAATAATTCCTCAAGTTTGCGTTGGTTGGTAACATTCAATTTGTTTATTCATACTCTTGTATATACTAGCTATGCGCAGAATACGTTCTACCGCAACGTTGATATAATACCTCCGAGTCCTCCGAGCCGGGGGGTTCATAACAGGTGATTAATGCTGACGATACCAATCGGTAATCCAATAACGCGATGGTTTTATACGTCCCACGGAACGTGAGTGCGTTGGTAGCAAGCCGAGATATTCAGACTGCATATCTGGTATACATAGGTATACGAGAATTAATCTGCAGTTCAGCGAGACCGAGAGAGTGAGTGAGAGAGATGGGAGCCGGTGTAACACAGAGGTTCGGTAGTCTGTGAGATTGTGCCTCGAGTAGTTATGTTAATGAGGATGGGACCGCGATAACGGTTTGCACCAATGAAAATCTAAGCTTGAATAATACTTTGGATAAGGGAATAGAGGGTAATCAAGCGGGAAGGGTAGCGGGTGTTCGGGAAAATTTTGCTGAATGTTGTATGGTACTCCGAAAAGCCAAATGTGTACACCGCCAATGGCAAGCACGGAGTGCGGAACTATACGTGGTGAAGAGAAGAGAAGAGAGGTTTTCGGTAAGACAGGCAATTCGAGTTTAGAAACTTATAGAAACCCACACGAAGTGGGTTGAGGTACGGGAAACTAGATTTACCCTTACCCCCAGCTTCTCTCATTCTCACAAAACTGGCCAAACTAACACACCGCAATGTCTAAACTTTACTCTTTCACTATGTGCGGTAACTACAATTTCAGCTCTCTGTGATTAATGATTCGAACTCGAATGAATAAATAGAGAAGAAAAGATCGTTCACCCGTTCGGAAAGCTTCGATTAAGCTCAGTCGTCAGACGTTGGACTCGGGGCAACGAAGATTACAATTTTTGGGGGTACGGACAGGTAATCCGTCGCGAAGAGAGAACCTTAAAAACTTTCTCAAGAGTGATAATAATACACCTCTGGGACTTTGAAACAAACGGCAAAAAGCACATTCGAAAGAGGGGTTCTGGTTTCGGCAACGGCGGTTTCATTAATCCGATGATTCACGAGTTATAAATCGGGATTTTCATGAACTAAACGTGATGGATGGACCCACGGGCAACGAGGCCAACGGGCGGGATCGCGAAAGCGGATGGATGCTTGATGGAAATCTCCGGTACCTAATACCGCCTCAAAATTTCTTCCTGAAAGCCCTCATTGTTGGGCAACTGGCTCGTCACGATTTTACCTTCACCATCCCACAGTGCACTTTTCTATTACCGACTCCGGATCACATTGCGCGAAAAACCATCGGCTTCCGGTTTGGCACTTTTTCCGTAAATTTTTTAGCGAGTTGTGAGTTCTCGACACGAACTATGGCGTACTCGAGGGATAATCGGTCGAGGAGATCTAGACCCAGGGCGACTACAAAATGCTCGTGCGAACTTATCCCCTTATCTCACCCTTTGACAGCAACGTTGGTACCTTTTCTTTCTACAGCATAAAAGTTTACCCTTTTCTATAAGCGAGAGCCTTCGCTGCACGCACACAGTCTTTTGTCTCCTTATCTCATGACTTTGGAGCACAACACGCTCCCGGGTTTATTGTGAGCGGGACCACGCCCTGGCTTTTTTGTTCTTCGCCGGGATAGAATTGCATTAGAATTTGCACCGCTTCGATCTCGGTTATCCATCAACGCAAGACTTGGAATTACAAGCCTGCTAACGACGTCCAAAGTAGGCTAATCACCGTGATACTTTTTTTTTTTAAATCTTATCAAGAAACTTATCAAATTTCAAGTTTTCGTCTCCTGATCATCGGGGTTTAGGTTTCTTTGAAAAATAATGAATGTGAAATTTGATTATCCCCCGAAGCTCCGCTTATTCTGGTTGGTAAATCTCTCGGGTGTTATGACGGGTGGGAGGCGGGCAGGTCTTCCGCTCTTAGGTCATAAAACTCAACCGTATCAAAATCAAGCTTGAGAATAAAGGCATCTGTTCAAAATGCTCGTATTCTAAACACGTTCTCCACGCAGGGTAAACACATACCGTGTGGTACGGACTGCTCTCTAACTCCGTTGCAGAACTTTCCCTGTTTTCTGGTCAACACAATGGCAAATTTATCCACGAAGTTTGAACCTACTTCTTTAAGCCATTGTCTTCGAGTATTTCGCGTGGGTGTTTGTTTCAAATTAGTGTTCCCGATCCCCGAGTCCACACGAGTGATTGTAGATTATAATGTTAAATCCCAATCACATCGGAGGCTTTGCCTCTCCTCGGTGTAAAGTTTCGCGTTTAGCAAGGCTTGCGGCTTTGTTTGAACTAGCTTCTACAACATTCCCACGGGACGTTGTTTCCGCGCAGAATGCGTTGAAACCGCGATGTTTGTAAAAGAGTCGGTTGCGAATAAACGATCTTTGAATTCGGTCGTACTCTCTTCGGATAAATGTCAGTCCGTGAAATTGTACGAAACAAGAGATTCATCCCGCTCGCGATTCTGCAGTATGGAGGAAATCGCGGTTACGCGATGCGGCAGAGTCGAACGGACAATGAATCTTCGGAACTGTCCCTGCCGTAATACATATGTACAAACGGCTCATGGCTCAGGGTTCACGGTTCCCATATTGCTTATCGTCCCGGCACTACAGAGAGCAAATACCAGTCGTAGGGGGAGGACGTTGTTACGTATGTATGTGGAGAAACCGTTGCGCAATAAAGCATTCGGGGAAATTGAACAGCAAGAAAATTCACGAGTTACGGTCTCAATTTGACATTCTTAGGACGATAAAACACCAGATATATACGTTCCGACTTGGTTCTCGTTCCTAGGTCCGCCTTCGCGGATCGATAAGATTAAAATATTGACAATATGTAGTTAGGAGCATACAGGGTCTGTCGTCTACAACCCTTTTGAATATACCATGTTATGCTAAATTAGTGCTGTGATGATACAGTCGAAGTCTGTCTATAAGGAGAAGCCTCGTTGTGCTGTATCATTTGGTAGGTGGAAAAAACAATGCCAGCTGGCAAAGGACTGAATTAAAGGGAATTCACAATGCTTGAGAGATTTTCGCAGAGAATTAGTACCGAATATAGCAAGAAATTTGCAAACGACGTTTCGCGGAAGAGTCGAGTAAGACGGGAACTGTTATGTTAAAATGTAATTTAAATAACCGAAAAACATACCCGAGGGAAGGAAGCCTGCCACAAAACGGCGAAGGTGGGTATCGCGAATTAATTGGCTCTAAGTGTACATAATTTTCTGAGAAATTAGACCGAATTACATTCCGAAGTAATTTACAGGCAGTAATTAACGAGAGCCCAGAAGCTCGGCAAAATTCATCAAAGAGATACTATGAAACACTTGGTTGGGAAGTAATCTCGGATCTGTGAGAAAAGGGAAATTTTGCGCATGCGCATATCGTGGATCATCTACTTTCCATCCTAGGGCTTCTTTCATCAAACAAACAAATAAAACGTTTAGTTTGAAGTTTTTAGCACTCGCCTTTGGCTCGTGAAGCAAGCCTCACACACAATGTGAAATACTGTTAATTTTGTCTGGTATTTCGACAAGAATTCAGTATAATTTGAACGTAAAAAACAAAAACAAAAAAAGATATGAAAATGTTTTGAATAAACGAACAATGTACTCTGTCATAACGGTCGGTGGATTTTCAAGTGTGTATATAAATTTTTTTTCCACCGGAAATTTCAAAGCCCCCGGACGTTTTGGTACTTTATTTTACGTTAGCGACAATTGGCAGTGGACTATAGCCCCGCACAGATTGCGGTTGAAGAAATTCGTGTGCTTTTAATTGAGTTTCCCTTTTTCGAAGTTAATTGCTTTAAAAAGAAAAAAAAAACGCAGCAGCAGCGTAAAGAGAAACGGGGGTGAGCTCGAATTTCACACTGAATTGAATGTATCCTTAGAATGGCTTTCATGGAGCTCCCGCAAAGCCTCTAGTGTCTGTGTGTAGAAAATTGTCCTATGCCAGGAGGACGATAAAGGTAACCAGATTTTTATTCCTGTGAGATAACGCTAAACGGGCAAGTTTAAACGAAATAAGGAAATTTCACGATTATCAGACACAGTATCGTTGTCCTAATTTCGGGGTGATACAAACCGGACGAAAGAATCGCCGACTCTAATTCCCCGAGTCTTTCCGTTCTATCGTCGAACAGTGCCTGTAGTTTGGTCCTATTGTATCCGGGAATTGAAACTTGCTTTTCTCTCAACCCCCGCCGTCCGGCGCCTGCGGGGATTGACTCGTGTAGCTATAGCGAGGAGCGGAGAGGATGCCCGATGCTCATAGAGGCGCGGAGGGTAAAGGGTCGATCTAAACTTTGCTTAAATCCGGTGGGAAAATTATCGCCAACACTTTCGTTTGACAATTGAATAATAGAGATCCTTTGTCAAGTCGATTGTACCAGAGTCTGGGGGTAATACGTATAATTTACGATCGTTTATAGAGCCGCGTCGCTATTTTCCCAAAAACCCTTCACACGGCTTCAGCTTCGAGTCACGCCAATTATTTTTTTAAAGTTAATTAGATCCTCTACTCGAAAGTTCATTACGAATTTACGTTTTTTTTACAATATTGCTTCTAAAAACAATGAACAAAAAACAAGTTTTCATTTTAACGAATCACCGACGGGTTGAAATTCCTGGGGGTGTCAAGGGCGCGTAGTTTTTTAACGTTCAAATATAAATCACGATTACAACCTCCAGAAAATATACAGCGAGCGCGTGGTAAACGGGGCTCAGTTAAATCGGATGGTGAATACGTAAAAGGTTCGCCTAAATCCTTCAGGTGGTGCTCAGTGGAGAACCGCTCGTCAATTTCCGATTTGTTTCACAGCCTCGGTAAAATCTTCGACGAGAATATATCTCGAAAAAAATAATAATGATAATAATAAAACGTGGTAGTTTTAATATTCTTCTAATGTTTTAATAAGAACGTAGTCACACTGTAGGGAAATTAGGGGCAATTTGAAAAAAAAATAATTGCTCCGCAATTAGGGAGACGAGCTTGCATTTTTTCCGCCCTTAGAGAGAGAAAATGAAAGGTGTATTAAGCGAATGAAAATAAAGAAACGAGAAGAAGAAAAAAAAAACTAAGGAGAAACGTAATAATTTATACCCGGAAGTTTCATGGGAGCTTATCTTGAAGGGTCAGGTCCGCCACTTTGGAAATAAAGCCACGGTATAACCGGGGTTATTTTTTTCACCCCCCGCAATGACTGAGCATATGATAATTACCCGCTGCGCCTTTTCGAGGAATCGCGAACGGCATACATCGTCTAAAAGAAAAAAAGAAGAAATTTCTCACGCGAATTAAAGAAACGAAGATTTCAATGGGCAGAAGCTTTTAGCAGGAACGAGAAGACGAGGTTTCCGATCCATTTGAATAATTGCTTACCGATTGTTGTCATCCGGCACGGAATTAAAGACTTTCAAGCTTCTTCTCTATACCTTTGTCAAGGATTTCCCATTGTTCTTTACGATCTTCTAACCCGTAAAGCTCGACGACGAGACAAAATAAATAATCTCATTGTCAGTTGAAACGTAATTATCGGTGAAGGTGGAAATGGAGAATTGAAACATTTTGACACACCAGGTTTCAGAAGCTATTTTAGATCCTCTTTTAATAGACTTTCGCCGATTTCATCTCGGGTCAGTGAAAAATTATTCCGTTATTACGAGAGCGAGGAATTAATAATTTGCGAAACTTTCTGGCTCTGAGTTTGCAAGAGTGACAGTCAGACTTTGCGGGAATCCGCGTTAAGAATATAGAATTTTCCCAACAATTTTCTCACCGACTAGCTAGTTTCCGCGAGACTGAAGTAAAGTTGGTTTCCGTCTGTCAGTTTGAAACTGAAAGATTGCCTTAGCCCCGTCTGCCTCGTCTCTCTTATTCGCATGTTCAATAGGTATATCCTGCAATTTTCTCAAGGGAGCTTTCAGTTTTACAACCACTTTGACAAACTAGTAAATTGAAATCTGGCCAAATAAAAACGATCCCACCGCGCGACTCGAGTGGGTATTAAACTCCGCGAAAACCCCCTTCGCCCTCGTTAACATCAAACTCAAATACCGCAAAAATGTATGTCCCTCAATCCGAATGATTAATAAGATGCAAAACCGTGCTCGTTACGGTATAACGGACTTCGGTATTCAGCCGGTGAGCTAGTCAACTTTTCTAAGGTTTCGTCCTCAGTGCTTTTATTAAATCTGCTGGCTCGGGCGGAAATGGCAAAAGTTCTTTGCGGCGACCGCGAGGTCGCCTCAGTTTTGTAGTTAGCTTATACGAGCCGAGGCACCAGACTGCTAAAATCTGTCGAGATTTCAGCTTTCAAACATTTTCGAACCAGCAGCTGGTTGGTCTATTCATTTTCTGGATTCATTGGATAACAAACCTTTTTTTTTTCCTTACAAAAATTACACTAACCCTGCCTCGTGTCCAGATTTTTATCAACGCACGTATATTTTCCCCCACCTTCACCACACGGTTACTCGTCGTCTCCATTCAGTCGGACAATACCCGGCTATCCACGCATCAATTTGTCCTCGCAGTTGCAACCGTCGATTCTGTTCCGTATCCCCCCCTCAGCGTCGCTAATCCAGCATTGTCCAGGGACCATGGGTGAAGCGATCATTCCCAGCTACTACTATACGGGGAACAGGGACTCTGCGTAGTCCTTCTGAACTATACTATCGCCCCCAGGCATTATTCTGTATGACTCATTCGTCCCAAGCTACCAGTTAAACGTGATCGATTGCGATCGGTGTACCGCTGGCTTTGTAACAGATCCAAATATTCATCGCGAGATCTAATGAAGGAATTTGAGAGGCGATAACAAGTGTATCGGGCTCAACGAACCTTGATAAAAACAATACGTTCATTCAAGCATCGAGGAAAAAAATAACCGGCAAGAAATAACAGCTTCTTTTTTCTTAGAATAATTTTGAATACGACTATGACTTTTTTGACGCGAAAAACTATCAGATACTTTTTTGTAGAAAATTTTATAGGATCTTAGAGTAATTTTAATCCTTACTTCATAGTGACCTGATTCATTTTATTAGACCATGAAACTTCAAAAAAGGATAAACTACTTCAAGTCATTTTTCAGACTGTAGAAGCGTTTCACACATTTTTCTTCTTGTCTTGCGATACACGAAATAAAATCGATCTATTTCAGTTTTCCTGATAACTCGAATCATCTCAAAACGAATAACTTATGAAAGCAGAAGAACGCTAATTTATTTTACAAAACGATGAATTTTGATCGGATAAAAAAAATTTCTTTGTTCATACTGAAAAAGCCTCTTCACTGAACAGTTTGATTCCCGAAAAACTGAAATCAGCCAACCTGTATATTTTATTTCGTGCATCATAGACAAAAAGAAAGATGTGTTCCTAAGATCGTATGAAGACTGAAGTCAGCTACAGATCTAAAATCTAAAAAAAATGAGCTCGTCCGAAAGCTTGTTTCTCGATGCTAACCAACTTCAGACTGTGTCATCGTTAGAAAGTCACCCTGTATGCACCCCCTCAACCGCCAGGCCCTTAGATATAGTGTCTGACGTTGACAGATTTGAATATTATAGGCATCTGCAGTAGTCTGGGGAGTTTGGTGCAGTCTGATATTAGAGACCGGAGGGCATGCGTCGGGATTTCGAATCCCAAAGGACTTCTGAGTCCCATCGTATCCACCGAGTATCGCGCACCCCATTTCGCTACTCTGGAACCGCTTTAATCATACCTCAACGTCAGAGGTCTGAGTATGTTCTCCCAAATATAAGCTACTCCCTGTATTATGTTACGACCCGCGGGGGGGAGGAGGACGGTAACAATAAACATCTTTACACGTTGTAAACTATATAGAAACGGGTTGGGCTTGTAATTGCGTAGTAGGAACTCGGTCCTTTGGCTCCGCACGCCGTAATTACTGAATATTCAGGAAACTTGTGCCTATAATTTTAGGGACTGCATACTCTGCAGCTACCGTGCAATAATGAATAATTAAAATTTCCCGACGGAAATTAGTCATCCGTCTTATGTCATCATCAAATATTGAAACCCTATACTTCCTCCTCCCCGGTGAACGGAGCGATCCCCCCCCCCCCCCCCCCCCCCTCCCCCTCTGCCCTCGAAATTAATTAGGCACAAGCTAATTATAACTTGATTACGGCTATCGGAGATAATCCTCGCCGATTATCCCATCGATCGTCAAACGTCACGCGGCGAGCATCAATTCCCTCGTTCATAACGGACGTATGACGTTCTTGTTAAAAACGATAATCACTGCCGGATGACTGTGTAACGATGAGCCAGCAAGAACGAGGTTTGTTTGAACAGAAATAGTTTCCTCGTGCCGAACTTTATTCCCGGGAAAACTCTGATCCTGTCGAGTTGGCATTTCTTACTTTTCACCCCATCTTCTTGGTCTGTCCTTTTTTTTCCACTTGATCCCCTATTTTGCTCATAGGGTGGCGTAATTCGATCGAAAAAATATTCAAAAGTTCAATTCATATTCACGTCGGATACCTGAAATGAAATTTTCGAGTCCCAAGACGAAAGTGTGTCTCAGAGTCGGAGAAAAATGTCTGTTGTATTCATTTCTTTATGCGCGTCTCATTTGGAACGGGACTCTTTTATTCCGCTCGTTTCATACATACCCGGCACCCAGTAGACAGGGGAGTCTGACTCGTTTATACACAAGTCTCACGGTTCTCGGACGCATTGCGTTCAAACGCGTGTCGTTTTAGGTGGCTCAGTTTCCTTAAAGAGCGAAGAAATTTTCGCTGAGCTTCCACGCATTTGCGCACCCTTCCTCAGTTCCACGGGCTACCTTACTTCGTCTTGTCCCCCAGGATCTCTAGGATCTGCTTCCATAGTTTGAAAATTTCTTCCCCTACTGATCCTCACCGGGGACGGAAATCACCGACAAAAATATTCCTACTGTGTATCAAAGAAAGCAGAACCAGGGTACACTTTCGATTTTCAATTGTTCGAGTATAAAAATTATGTGCTTCGTTATTCTTCTTCGACAGACGAAACTGAGGTATAAATTAAACATTTTCACGGAATCCTTCCCGTGAATCGGAAGGGGTTTATTATTCGGAGAAACAAAGCAGCCAGCGTGATGAGGGCGGGAATAGAAGGATAGAAGGATTCATAAATAAGGATAATTCGTAAGCCCGCACCGAAATCTCAAAACCAGCTTTGGATTCCGGTAGGCGAGTCAAATGGTTGATAATTACTGCGAATCATCATTTACCAAACGATAAGGTATCTCGAGTGTGAAAAAAATGACATAGGAGCTTTTCGCGGTTTCGGTTTTTATAACTCTGGCGATATTTCTCAGAGATACTTCTTCATACCGTAGGTGTACCCTGGGTCACTGAGCTCGATAGCCCCGGGCGCCCTTTTTTCGAAGACAAATATTGAACGCGTTCCCTCAACCACGAACTATATAAATCTTAGGGTAAACCGGGAAGAAAGAAAATCGAGAATCTTTTTTTTTCCCCTATCGATCGATTTGAGTCTTTTTTTTATTCCTTGTAGAGTCGAGGTAGGAAGAGTTTCTCGTGCCAATAAATTTCACGAAAACAACGTGAGGCTAATTATCAATATATTCTCTCTAGATTTCTTTCCATATATATACTCACGTAAACGTTGACGATATCGTGGATCGAGAAGCCATGTGTAAAACATACCTGTAACAGAAAAGAAAAATATGATATTAGATATATGATACCCGGGTTCAGTCCCGAGGAGAAATCATTTTCTTTTTATTATTTTGGCAAAACCCTAATAAACGTCGTCTATAAATTGACCAAGATTTAGTGATACATGCTCCTTTTTTTTCTCCCCCTCTTCCTTCCTCACGTTTCGGAATGACCGGAATTTTTTGGTTGTAAATGGGGAGATAAAGAACGTTCATAGCGTTTTCCATAAATCTCGTCAACCCCTGATACAACTTTTTTGCAAAAAAATCTGTACCTCACGCCTCCTCCGATTCCCGAATTTTGTTATACCTTATAAATTATAAGGAACAATAAAATATATCTACACACCGTTGCGGGAGATTAAAAAAAAAAAAGGAATGCAAAAATTGGGGAGTTCGCTTCGCGCCGGGGGTGGAAAGATACTATAAATCAGAAACTCGACTCGAACATTTCGCGCCGATATAACGACAACACAAAATTAGACTTGCGAGTGTCGCTAATAAACCGAGAAGGACTGAACTACAAATCACCTCCGGTATTTCTGAAATTAATTATTTTCATAAACACTCAGCAACGGAAAAGAACAAACGACGAGGATAACGAGTCTCGTTTTTCTTTGACTGAACCTAATCAGAGTAATTGAGCAGCCTTTCTTCTCCCCCGGCTGATGATTGCGTGCTTTTTTCAATTTTATTAAAACGTTCACGTAGAAATATCCTCCCCTATCACCCATCTCACTGCTTTTTTTGTTGTTGTTGATTTTTTTTTCCTCAAAGATAGGTAAAGGAAGCAAGCTTCAAATAAAAGTGACGCCCTTATCGATGGACCGGCAGGCAAGTCAAAAATGGGGTGGAAAAGGCGGCTTAATTTTGACAAAAAATCGCTCTCCTCCGCGACGAAAATACCAAACATCACAATCGGACCGTGATTGATAAGATTTCAGCCGCACCTCTTGAGGTTCGGCTCATTTTCAATCAGCGACGTCATACGTTCTCGGTATGAGTAACGAGGGTTTCCGTCTCTCCGTTCCACCTCGATCACCTTGTGGAACGGATTATGTGGAAGGTCGTCCTCGCGGAGTATGGCGTAGGGCTTCCGAGGAGTTGAATTTAGGGTCGAGAATCGAGGGTGAAGGACAGACGCGTGTCCAGACAGCAAAGAATGATTGGTGACCGAGCGTGAATCGGAGTCTGAATGCTAAAGGGGGTAAAGGACCATGGAGCACGCGGGGATCAACCGGCGCAGAGGATATCGAATGATGGAGATACCAGCGGTGAAAATATGTCACCGGGTCTCTATGAATCGTGATAGATCGCCGGAGGGTCGAAATTGATTCTCGATGGTTTTTCTTTTCGCTTATCGAAGTAAAAAAAAAAAA
>JAFFZH010013757.1:0-10147 GCA_018420115.1 Euura saliciscinereae | reverse complement strand
TAGGGCGTCCAAGACTTTTACCGGTCGGGACTCTGAGGGGTACCCAAACCTTCGGAATTGTAATCTACGTCGTTTCCACAATAACATATCCAAAATTCAGATTTTTTTCTCCATTTTTCAAAATCGAAAACCGGAAATTTAAAAAAAGTGACAAAATTCTGAAAAAATTCATGTGTATTCGGAAAGATTAACGAATTCATTTGACATGAAAAAAAAAAATGACGTCACCAGGAAATTTGTTGAACAATGATTTTTTTTAAACAATTTGTCGATAACTTTTGGGCATTATTATTATTGAAAATGAATACTTTTATCATCTTGATGGTGGTTGATTTTTTTCCGATTTTTATCTCATCTCGAAGTACTCAATATTGACGACGAGACTCACTTTTGGTTGAGATTGTATGGCCTGTATATCCTCAACAACGATGTAAAAATCTCTGTGAGATCATTTGTACTATTCGGAATCGTGGAATATCAAATATGTTAAATTCCTTAGATATCACGCAACTAAAATTGTCTGTGGGAATCTTTGATTTCACCGAATCATCTAATGTCATGAAAAGATTATTTTCAATCATTGTATTGAGTGAAAATTTATCAATTCCATCTCTCGAATCAATTAAAAAATTTGTAATTGAACAAAACTCAGTTTCAAACAACGATCCATTCACCTAATGAACGCTCAATCAACTCTAAAAAAAAAATTCTTTTCTCTTGTTTATTTTTAGTAGACAATATGTATCATTTTCAAATTAATAAAACAATTTGTGAATTGTGAATACTTTGCTGCTGGTTGGCGAAGTATATCAAAATCTCTAAGTTCTTAATTGTTGTCTATTTTTATTTTATCTGTTCAAAGAATTTATTTTTATGTTATTATATAGGTATGATAATAAATAAGCTACTAGTTAAGTTAATTATTAATAAATGTAATGTATGTATGAACGTATCTACATGAAGATCGCAAATATTTATTGATTATTATTGTTACATATTACGAAGAACAAAAAATTTTTGAAAGTACTAATCATCTGTAAATTATCAAAAATCATCTATACTCGAAGAATGATAAAAATAAAAATTACATATATCAATAATAATTGATTTATAATTGAACCAACGATTCCCTTTATAATTTCATATTCTATTATTTCTTCAATGACAATCTGATCCTCGAGCTCTTCCCACCAAACAGAATCCAAAAATGCAATACACGCAGACGATCTCACAGGAATTCAATTCTCTAATAAATCCGAACAGTTTTTTTCTTTCTAATTATATATATAATATATATATTGACGATTTACTTTATTTATTTATTTATTCATCCATTCATTCATCATTGTTTTACTACATAGTATATATAGTATTATAATTTAAATTGGGCACTTTGAATAGGTGTTTCGCTTCGTCTTCAGGTTTTTGTTAGTTTTTTTTTCTCTTGCTATTTTACGTATGTATATGTATGTACGTATGTATAATAAGACAAATATTACACACCATATTACATTAATAGACATACAGGGATTATTTAGTTACACGAATTATACACATTGTTTTGTCTTCTCTAAATGAATGAAATTTCTTGTCCCCTATTTTTGTTATGTATGGTTGTGTATATATATTTTTTTATCATCATGATAATTACTGGAATTATAATAGATAACTTAATTCAAATTCGAATAATTATTATTTAAATACATAAATAATATGTGATACTTGGATAATTTACATTAAGAAAAAAAAAAGACGAAATAAGATTTCTAAATCCCTGATAGATCAGATTATAATTTCTATCTCTTATCAGAAATTAATTATACAGTTTTTTGAATATATTTATTATTATACACTTTGATACAGTATACATATTCTATCTATGTATGTATAGTGTATAGGTATAACGGTGTATAAAGACCAGCGCACACAATGTGGACGCAGGCTTCTTATGGCATACCTACAGCGATTCTGTAACACAAGCTCAGCTTCCCTTCTGTATAGTGTACGGCAATCTCAAGTGTCCTTATTGAGGTGAAATGAAAGTCACGTGACCTCGATATGATTTACACTTGGACTTTTCAAACGCTATTTTCTCAGCCAAAACACATTCGATTGATGTGAAATTGATATCAGTGACGTAGAAAAACTCAATGAAGGGCATGCCAATCGTGGATTTTCGAAAATCGAGACGTAATAACAGTTTTTTTTAACAATATTCTTCTGTAATCCAAGGAAGTGCAGCCTCTCTCCACGAGGGGCAGCACCTCCTTGGGTTACAGAACGATATTGTTACACAAAATTCTGATTATTTCTTTCGATATTCGAAAATCCACCATTGGCAGGCCCTTCATTAAGTTTTTCTACGTCACTGATATCAATTTCACATCAATCGAATCTGTTTTGGCTGAGAAAATTCCAAGTGTAAATCATATGTATCGAGGTCACGTGACTTTCATTTCACCTTAAAATCACTCAAATATCCATATACATATCAAAAGCCTCGGTTGAGCCTCGTACCAAAGTAGTGCTTGATGGGAGACTTCGACAGAGTCTTTTCATACCCGATTAATAATAATAATAATAATAATAATAATAATAATATATAGCTACCTAATCGAAACATTATTAACACCTACGTACGTGTATATCGGTGGTTTTAATAACATTCACAAATTACGTATCAATTGGTTTTTTTTTCTTGTTTTTTTATATTAAATTTTCGTATTCTTCTCCATCTTTTTGTTTAATACCTAATAATTAATTAATTAATTAATTATGTATTATAATTTATTTACGTATTTTATGTAGTTTAAATAAAATAAAATAATGTACCACGTCAGAGAATATATATGATTAATCGTTACTATTTCACTGGAATATTTTTTAATTATTTTTTTTTTTTTTTTTTTTTTTTTTATCAATGATAGATATCGTGTATTATAAAGTATGAGAGTCTTCGGAGAGTGGCATATTTATCGATCAAAAATCGTTGCAAGAAAAAAACGTGGATTTATAAGAATGAGTCGTCAGGTGTAGGTGTGTACAATGTTAATTATAAAAATGCTATCATTCCTCTTTCTCGACTTTCCTCTACCTCCATCGTTTTTTTTTTCATCTTTTTTTTTTTTTTATCACAGTAGTCCATTTTTGACCGCGGTTAAACCACTACCTGACATACATACACACACGCACATGTAAAACAAATTCATCCATTCGCACACAGGCACGCACACACATTTATTACATACGTACATACATAGATAGATACGTAAAAAATAGTTAAATCGATTTGACACAGAGGCATTAATTACTACCTGTATAGAGATAATATTATTAAAGTCTTACAATATGCATATTATTTGATTACCCTAATGTTTTTTTTTCCATAAGCTCTCAGTAACGTCTACAAAAAAAAAAAAAAAATTTAAACAAAAAAAAATTCTGAACTCTACTACAGCAATATTTATAATGAATTTTTCCTTTTTGTTGTTGTTGTTGTTGTCATTATCACACGTTTATTACAACGGCTACAGGTGATCTTGTATCAATAATTATATACCTACGTATTTTACATGCTCAAATATTATACAATAATTTTAATTTATTCAATAATATTTTTTTTCCCCTCTTGTTTCAATTCAATTAGGTATCGTTTATATTCTCACTTGATATTAATATACTAATATTTCAGGTTTTTTTTTTCTTTCATCTATTTTAGACTCCTTTTTTATTCTGTCAAAATCATACTATTGAATGATAAACTGTTTCAACTAGTGAGATATAAAAATATCATTTTTATAATCAATGTTATAATTTATTTTTTTTGTTCACTATCTCTCTTATGAAAATTTAACCACAATGGAATGAAATATAATCGTTTCATTTTTTATTTACTTTTTGCCTGGTGTTTTGGTTTCTTTTTTCAATGACGATATTTTAAGATTGCTTCAATTGAGCCTCTACGTATTCTCAAAGTTAACGAAACAGTCAATCCTTGTACTAATATTTCTACGTGAATGATATAAGAAAAGTTTTCGCACCCTAGATAACTCGAAAAGATTCAATAATTTAATCAAATTTATACAATCATCATCGGAACTGCCTGTTCATAAATATAAATATTCTTTCCAAAATCAAAATAAATATAAGATATTATATTTTCAATCTTACTTTCATCTATCTATACTCTATACCTTGTATCAATCATCGATGATACGCAAACTTTCATCACACTGCGCTAACATCGTATTACGACCTATATCAGACCGGATTTTTAATTTCAATTTTTTTTTTTTCTCGTATACATACAATTCTTTCTTTTCTTACGCTTCTCACATAGACATTCTAAATCGTATTAACGTGCCAATGAAAATTGTTAAATTATTCCGTAGATCATTCAGGTATTCAGTTTATTCAGTTCAGTTGCAAATTACAATTTACAGAAATGCAATAATCAGATTATTTATTACACTTCCCTGCCGAGGGCGGACTCACCCTGTGCGCAGGCCTGATTTAATTACAGTAAAACAGTTAGCAAGAAAATGAAATTATTATTATTATTAATAGTAATAATAATAACGATTTATCGTTTTATTGTATCGTTTCATGCTGCCGATGATTACCGTGATTATTCTCATAATTATTGTTACGATTAGTCATTTTTACTTAACTCTAATGATAAACGAGGGTCATCAATTAATCGCAAGATAAACAAAAGATGAGAATACTTTAAATTTGTTTATCGTCATGTTTACACGTGGCGCTATGTCGTCACTGTCTTTATTTCGGCTCTTCCTTTTTTTGTTTTTTTTTGTCATTATCGATATTCATGATCTTTTTCATGAAATAAGAAAAATAATTAAAAAAATACAAAATGAAATGAAAACGGTATAAAGTCTCTCGCTTTCTCTCTCTAGCTGTTTTCGCACAATCCGAACATGTTTTTTTTTTTTTTTGCAAAAACATATAAAACATTAATTTTGTGATAAAGCATATCGAATGATAAGAAAAATGTAAGAAACAATAATGATAACCTTGATAATGATATTGAAAAACTTGAATCACACGATTGTGAAAAATATTGTCAGCAATCGATAGTCGTCATAATTGGGTAGCTACGAAGTATAAATCGATAATAATTAACTGGATAAGCAATAGCAATTAATTGCGTACTCCAGATTTCAGACACACACACAGAAGTATCATGTATTCGATTACTTTAGTTTGTATTTCTGTTTCGTTTTCTTTTGATGTTTCTTTTTTCTTTCAAATTTAAATCATCCCTCAGATTTTCGTGATTCAATTATCACCGAACTTACGGATCAAATTTTCACAAGATTTCTTTCAATCTTAATCCAATTCTTATACTTTTTTTTCGTCAAATTTTTCTGATTCCCACCTTAATATTCGTCCTAATATTTCATTCATATCCCATTTCCATGTATTCCAACATTTATTCTTTATCGGTTATTTCATATAATCCTCCGGACAGATACACACATCGATCCTACGTATCAACGATTACATATGTATTGAACGTATTACGAATTAAAAAAAAAAATTCCAAAGAGACTAAAAAAGAAAAAATAATAATAATAATAATATTTAAAAAAAGAATGAGAAATATGTATATAATATATATATAATAGTATATATCGGTTGAGAATAATATTTACACTTTCACGTTTTACCCCCCCCCCCCCCCTCCTCTTTCAAAAATTACCTCCTTAATCTAAACAATAAATCAATTAATCAACGAATTTCGTTGGATCGATTGATCTGTATTAGAAAACTGTTATTATTTCTACATCGCTGGATCACAGCCACTCTGTAAGGCAGCCGCCGAACCACATTACGGCGATGGGGAAAAGGTACGTGGTAACCGCCCTGGACAACGACATTTGTTGTCTGCCATTTGCTCCGCTGTCCGAGTCAGAGGTCAGTGTTTTATTTTGTTTTGTTGTTTCCGTAACGTCGACTCGCGGAGGCGCAGCGTTGCCTTCTTCCTTGCGACGGGTCGGAATCAGCGGTACTTTGGGCACCTCTGGTACAAACGCGGGGTTCAAAGGTGGCGGGTAGCCTGATCCTGTCTCCGATATGTTATCGTCTAGACCATCGTCATCTTCGTCGTCGGTTTCTGGGTCTAGAGGACCATCGTCACCTCCGTCTCCCGAACCACTGCCTGAACCGTACAAGCCCTCGTCTGATGGGAAAAAGAAATTCGATTTTTTTTTTTTTATTAATATTTGTTGATAATAATTAATTTCTATACTTAATAGTGAGAAGAATTTAGTGATTCTTTTCGATCAAAATTAGAGAATTTTGATTAAAATTAAATTGAATTTCAAGTTTTACGAACTTTCAATGAAAAGTAAGAGAGAAATTAATCAATTTCGATTGTGTTCACATTTTGTATTGCAAATGATTTTTAAATTTTCATAATAGCAAAGCAAACGGCAGTAAATTCGTGCGGAAGTCGAGAAAATTTCTGATTTTCTAGTCAAGAATTTGTAAAACTAGATTAAAATCTGTAAAATTCGTCATATCTACTGAGAAATCGAAGAAATGTTATCAGACAGTATTTCCACTTTCTCTCTTTCTCAGCAAGAAGGAAAAAAAAATTGAAATGCTAATTAAATTCCAGCGTGATTACCAGAATCCTAATTATTTCTATGTACTAGAAATCAAATATTGCGATGAAAGAAGATTAAATACTCGTGAAACTTTGATTAAATTCCTTGGATTTTAATTAAATCCACGAAATGGGAATACGAAAAAGAATCTTATAAAAAAATGTCATTGAAAAGTTGAATTTACGATTTCTTGGGGGAAACACATACACAGCTTGTAGTGACATAGTTAATTTCGTGAAACAATTTACCTGAATCGACCCACTCGACGTCCTGCCCATTGAAAGCGGATCTCAGCCTATTGCTGATCGAAGATAAGGCGAAAAGTTGTTCTTTGACAACGGTAGCTTTGGATCCGGTGGCTCGTACCTCGGGATTGAGGGTCTGAAACTCGCCGTTTGAAGACACTGGATAAATGTATCTGTAAAAAATGAGAAAAGTCGATTAGAAAACTGATAAACGTCTCACAACAGAAAGTCTATTGAATTAAATTTGTTTCATTGAAATTTTGTTGAAAATTAAAAATGAATTTCTTTGTTCTTTGTTCAAATTTCATGTTCGTTTTTCCATGATATAATTTTAATTCCATTTCCTTCTCTAATTTGCTAAAAAAAAAAAATCAGCTGAATCTCAACTTACTGATCGACGTGAGTCCCGTTCCAACACTCTTTGGTATTACTAGACGCTACGACAAGTCCATTATTGCACAACTGGTACGGCAAATATATCCAAAACTGTTTAGAATCCCTGATCTTCTGTCTAATTTCCTTGACCAATTTTTCAAGCATAGCAGTAGTCGGGTGTCCATCGTCGGCCGGAGCGGCTTGATTAAAATTAAGCGACTCCAACTGAATCTCTCTGTTGTCTCTCCTCCTCCGTCTCTTTCCAAGCAACGGTTTGCCACAGCCGGAGAAAACCCTCTGCGATATGTCAGCGCCGCTCTCTTGAAAGTTCATTATCGCCTCCGATATCTTGATGTCTATTGGTCCCACGACCATCTCAATATTGAAAGGTCCGAGCAGACGTTCGGCCACCTTGTCTACAGCCTCTGAAACGGCATAAAGGATCATCAGAATTTTCGTTTACGTTCTTGACGTCATGCTTAAAGCAGTCGTGACAAAGTGTATTAGTCACCGTTGAGAAACCCATCCGATTAACTCGTCTCCGCTAACAGAGACCAAGGTTAATCTGGTAAGTGAGTAATATAGAAGGTCTCCGTAATCAGAACAATTAGATTACGGCACGTTCAACTCTTCTCGTCCCTCGGACCTGAAGTTTCTTAGAAAGAGACAAAACTCACCGACAAAATGATTCCAATCAACGTCCAGAGCCGCGTGCTGCGCCAGACAACCTTTCATAACGTTCGCGCACATGTCTACGCAAGCTAGGACATTTCCTGGAACACCGCTGCAGGAAGGACACGCGGTCATCCTGGTCAGAGCTGCTGCGCATTCAGGAGACGATTTGAGCTGTGAAAGAATATCCAAAATTGTTAGGATTTGAGTTATTGGTGTTTTCTCATAGTTTGGCAGAAAAGTCTACCGGAGTTTTCTTACGTTTTGCATGTTTTTAAGAACGTCGGAGGCGACGTTCAAGGCTTGACTGAAGGCCCTGGTGGCTACGAACGATCGTTTTATTTGTACGCTCAGTTTTTGATGAACGTCGCCAAATGGTCTCATTTCTTTCATGTGGTCACCGACGCACTCTAGATACTTGTCGTCAAATTGATACTGGCTGTTCATGACTGTGAACATTTTCTGGTAGAGAATGTTGAAGAAATTGTCCATCGCTGCTTCGAGATTCACCTGATAAAGAGAAATCACATACCGTAAGGAATTTTAGATTCGATAATTTAGGATTAGATGGAACACATTTTACAATCAGAGAGATCGTTGGGAGTGGTTCGAAACCGCTTTGGAACCCTTTTGGATGATTATAAATCGTCGCAAGCTGCTTCAGGGAATAACAACAACTGACAAGTTCTAAAAAATTGTTTTTAATTGTTTCAAATCAGTTTGAAACGATGGCGAATGATATTGAATCGTTTGAAAGTGATTAAAAGTAGTTGCAAAACGTTCGAAATCGATTAGAATAGGTTTGACATGAGTCGACACTGTTTCAAACCACTTTTCAAGCGATTCTAAATCGATTCATCCACTTTACAGAGGTTTGGAATCGTTGAAAATGAAACTACTTAAAAGTACTCTAAGATCGTTTGATACAGACTTTGAACTGGTTCGAGATCGGTTGAAGCAAATTTGAAATGAGTGCTAAATTCCTCGATAATTGTTTGAAATCGGTAAAAAAATTGGTTTCAAATGATTGTAGCGTGGTCATGAATCCTTCGACTTGAGTTTGAAACTGTCTGAAATAGTTGGGAACTAGTTTGAGATTATTTTAGGACGGTTTGAAATGGTAGGAATTAATTTGTAAACGACTTGAACTGGTTTTTAATCATCGAAAGACCTTTCCAACTACGAAGGTATAATTTCGAACGAATCAAAATCAATCGTCGAAATTTAATTTGAAATTATTATTCTAAAACGAGACTTGCGGTAGTAATTGATGTAAAATATTTCTCGAAATTTTCCCTAGAAGAATGTTAAATATTTGAATTTGAATTTGATTTATTCACGAGTCGACGAACTCTGAGAAGGGTTTTCTTGCTTTTTCAATTTTAAGAGACCAGAGTTTCGCGATGTGTGCATCTGCATGAGAAACAGCGTTGCTATTTCGGTTATACGGCGAGTGAGAAAAGGGTGGAGGGTCGTTGTTTCAGCCTTCCGTTGCGATTTTCAAGTAATCAGAGTTCTCCTCTCTCCTCGCGGGTATATATTCGCACAGGTTAAAATAGATTCCACTCCCTCTTCTTCCCTTCACTTTATTTAATTCTATTTGTTTCGCTTCGCGGTTCGCTAGTCTTTTGTGAAATATTATTCACGGGAATTAAAACTCCAAGATGCAGAATGCAGAAATATATATAAAACCTGAACATAAAGATAATCGAATTGCCGGAAAATAGAAGGAAGAAGAACAAGAGGTCGAAAAACTATGCGGAAACAAAATTGCTGTGAAGTGGGATAAATTGCAAAAAGAGACCACAGTGGAGCTGAAACGAAGTGTAAAGAAAGAACGAAAGAAGCGACCGGTGGAAAAAGCATGTCGAAGAAGCACCTGGGGGAATTTTACGTCAAATCAAACGAAAAAGTGAGATTTTTTCCCTGACCCCTTTTGACCTGATTGTCCTTTTGCACAGTCAAATTACATGTTGAAAGGATGAACTTTGATTTTTTTCAGATTTTTTCGACTCATCATTCCATAACGAAAAATCATCGAGTGAATTGATTTTGAATTTTTTTTCTCATTTTTCGCGCCTACATAGCTCGAAACGTAAACGACGTATGAAAAAAGTTCCAATACAAAAATTTCTTGTTTTCTAGTGAACTTTTCAAGAGTATTATCATCAGATTTTTAATACGGGGCCATTCAACAAATACGTTCGCTTTTAGGGGGGGGGG
>JAFFZH010013755.1:1521-22282 GCA_018420115.1 Euura saliciscinereae | reverse complement strand
GGAGAGGGGTTTAACATGATTTTCGTGGATTCATCGATATCTCCGCAGCCCGATGAGATATATCGACTTGGTCTTTGCTTCAGACGTTTCCTCATTCAAATACCTAACGAGTACTTCGAGCACTTTCCCAAATTCCAATCCCCAGGGCATGAAAACGGGTGGACATGTTTTTGGCTGCTCTATAGGTATATACGAAAAAGAAAATTAAAATATATTTTAAAATAGAAAATTCAATATTTTTGGATTCGAGCTTCGTATCTGACTATACTCCTGCGAAATGTACCGTTTCTGTGTATCCTATATCTCGATCGAAATTCCAGAATATAAAAATAAAAAAGTTGAAAAAAAATGTTTTCCGAAAATTCATGAAAACTAAGTGATACTTGCATTTTAGGCGGTCACCCTTTACGAAACCCACAAAATTTCGACGGTTTTTGTGTATCTCTCACCGTTTTCGAGATACAGTCCGCTCTCTAAGTAGTGCCGGTGATGGGCGGTTAGGGGAGTATTTTTCCTGGAACTGAGGTACCCCCACCACTACCGCGCGTTCGAGTCGTCGGAATTTGTTTCGCTCTCTCTGAGTAGTGCCACTCCGTTTGCCACGCTTTTTCAATGAGCCAGTGTGTGGCACTACTCAGAGAGTCGAATACGAAACTCGAGGTGAGCCGGTAGTGGGGGTCGCGTTCGAGCGAGAAAGCGGGGAAGCGGCATTACTCAGAGCGGCACTACTCAGAGAGCGGACTGTATCTTCTATCTTCTTCTTCTATCTTCTATATATCTATAAAGGAACAAGTGGCATCAACGCCCAGCCCAAAGCCCTTGACCTAGAAACTTGAAATTTGAAAAACATGTTCCCTTCCCTTCGTAAACACCCACTAAAAAGCGATTTTTCGGAATTCGCCCCAGAAGGAAAATAAAAGGGGTAAAACATGTTTTCGCGGATTCATGGATATCTCCTCGGCCCGATGAGATATTGACTTCGTTTTGGCTTCAAATTATTGCTCATTCAAATACCTAGAAAGTATAGTTGAAGCGTTTTTTGAAATTCGACTCCTAAGGGAATGAAAAGGTGTAAAACCAATTTTTGAGGCGCGTAGCGCCGAACAGCGAGGCACGAAGTGCCGAGTGCTGGAGGCGCGAAGCGCCGACCGGGGTGGGTGCGCGAAGCGCGCAGGGGCGGAGCCCCTAGTTTATTTTATAATTTTATACGCTGTAGGTCTACTTCAGGAGCATCTGTGCGTTTTTTTCGAATTTCTAATTTCAACCGTTTTCTCGTTATGAATATCACAAACTTCGAGTGGAATATAAGATCCTTCAATCTTCTTCAAACAAAATACAGGTATTTTACATCCGAAAACTTGATTTTTGACACCCAGTCAATCGTGGGGGATTCAATCTTTCCATGACTTTACCTACAATCGAAATTGAAAATTCGTTTTTCACATTACACTGATAATCCGAATTATTTCATCAATCATTAATTATATCATACGATCGAGTATTTATAAATCTATGTTAGGTTATTTTACTTATTCAGGAACAATTTTTAAATCGTTCGTGGCCCCTCGCGAGGCTAGGGCGTTCGGGTTGCCCCACCGCAGGCGCCCTTCTCGATGTTACCCAATAGTGTGGCATCACTGGCAGGTTCAGAACACATGTCAGACAACTCCAGCAAAGTCATTGGGGCATATGACATAGTGAATGTGTGAATGTTGTGATTAAATATTGCAAGTCATGAATCCTCCGACGAACACTTCCTTAACGAATCGAATCATTCCGAATAATATTTTGTTATCCCATGTAAGTTATACTTCCATCTACATTCATTTGAAACGCAATTGTGAAAAATTCAACATATCGCCGTATCGGAATGATTTTGGGTAATTGTGTGCTCTCTCAACATCAAAATGAACGAAACATTGGCATTTGTGACTATAACAAATCTTCCAGTTTGTCGAATGACCTTTGAATGGAAATATTCTACAGTGTTATGGAGAAATATCGTGTTTTCTTCATAAGATTGAATACTGATAGGTTGTATGCATCTTGTCCCCGCGGACTTGTGTCACAAGATATAATAATAATTTTTCAACAACAACAATAATCGTCAAGACGATGAACCTCCTACAGGCTAACCAGAACCCATAATCGGACCGACTTTGTTGCATATGAGTTTTTTGAAGGATTTCCAAAAGAAAGGACGGAATCGCGCCGTATTTGGCAAATTTTGTTGAGCATTAAAAGAGCCCCGAGTGAATACATCCAGACATGATTTACTGCAATCGTACTAAAATCGTAATGCCCGATATATTATCTCGCAATCTCGACCTGCCCCACGTCCCCTTACGCGTTAGGAATTCACACTGTGTTATTCTTAGCGGAACACTTGGAAAAATATAACAGTAAAAAATATAAACAATCTTGTTTGCTCATTTTGATCTGAATCGGACTCTCTGTTCTCTCACTAGCTGTATCATATTGGCTCTTCAATATCCAAACCCAGCACTTTGTTATTACATTCATATCAAGCAACCTCAAAACCCTATATAGGATTTCGATATTGCGCGAGATCGCGGACTGAGCTTATGAACATTCTTTACACCATGTTGAATGCTCTATTCATTGTCTGACCAATTTACGCCTCACCGGTTTCGGATTTCATGTCCGAATCTAACCGTCCTCGTTATGTCTAGTCAACTGTCTATTCAAATGAAAATACATCGATGATGAAAATACATCTTTCGAAATTCAACGATAAAAACGAAGCTTCAAATACAAATATTATTCCTGAACTCGTCCATGAAGCAGCTAACAATACAAAACCATGTGATCCCATCACAACACTCACCAGGTGCTGATGTGACTTTTCCATCAACCGAAGACGCGGGGTCCATCGCTCGTCGATTTGGTGTACACTAGATTACAAGATTTCAAAGATTACAAGAGATTTCAAGAGATTACAAAAGATTCCGAAAGATTTCAAGGGATTACAAAAGATTACAAGGATTACAAAAGATTCCAAAAGGTTACGAAAGATTTCAAGGGATTACAAAAGATTTAAAAAGATTACAGGAGATTTGTTGCGTGTCCAACCTATTGAATTGAGTATACTGCAGTAAACAAACTTATAATTAGTTATATAGCTAATAAAAACCTCACACCGAAGACTAATGATTGCATCATGGCACAATTTTCCGTATGATAGCATTTTGAAAAAAAAATATGCTCCGAGGTACAACACGCTCCCCTACAGTAATATACAGATAACCAATATCATACACGTATGCACGCCTGCGCATTCTGTAATTTCGAAAAATATATAATGTGCATTCCACCATTCTACTCATCAGTTTGCTAAGTAACTGAATCTTGGAGCGATTACGAGTAAGCTCGTTGGAAGGTGTGAGGTAGGGAGTTAAAAACAACGAAAACAATTGTCAGGTTCGTATAAAGGGTTGTGCTAATATAGTATAATAGTAATATACATAGAGATAGGGATTTATAATAATAGTACAGTAATATAGGGATAGCGCCGTTTTTCCTGTAAAGTCTGCAGGAACTTGTGGTGAGATTTAGA
This sequence comes from Euura saliciscinereae, assembly GCA_018420115.1. NCBI lineage: Eukaryota > Metazoa > Arthropoda > Insecta > Hymenoptera > Tenthredinidae > Euura > Euura saliciscinereae. The sequence goes on along the minus strand of JAFFZH010013755.1, from coordinate 18,705 downwards.
AGAGCTGTGTAAGATTCATGAGATGCTTACTTAGGTCTACCAAAGTGATCGGGGGATAGTGACACATTTTGGGCCATGATTTCGGGAGGATTGAGGGCGTTATTATGCGTATATTCCAATGATAATAATGAATAATTGGAAGAGTCTTCCTGGGTTATTCATATTAACTAGCCCGTTTTAGCCAAGAAGAAGCTTTTAGCTTTTTCCCAGCAAATTGGATCCTGCATTTTGAATTTCGCAAATCTGACTTCAGATTCGTGTTCCGCGACGCAAAAAACCACATGGTACTCAATTTCATTCAAATCCGTTGATCCGCTCTCAAGGTATCGTCATTTTTACTGTGTTCTTTACAATTTTGTTATTCAAATAATTCGGAAATCACTGAACCCATCGAAGCCAAAATGTACTGAGTTGTAAGTTGAAAAAAAGCCGCGTCGATTGAGCCTAACTTGATCAAAATCCGCGCACTCGTTTTCAATACATCGTGGGGACGAAAATTTGGTCACATACGTATACAAATACACACACCCAGCGTCAATCTCAAAATAGTTGGAGATGATTTTCTGCACCTCGAAATCTGGTGAAATCTCAACTCTTATTTTCAAGGTGATAACAATAACTTCCTCGTTTCTCTATAAAAACAGATAAACGGGAAGTTAAAATAAGTTACGAAGTTATGAAAAAAATGCGCATGTTTAAAGAAAAATAACGATAATAAAAAAAGATGGAAAGGAAACTCCTTAAAAGCACAGAAAATGTTACCTTCATTTTACACCGGTTTTCTCATGTTTACATCCTTCTTTTTAGATTTTCGAAAAAATTGAACCTTGTCTATCGGTATGCCGTTTGTTATTTCACCTCAATACGTCTCAGCTGCAATAAAAATGAAGTGGCATACTGATTAATAACACGACAATTGTTGTTTTCATTTTGCAATGTTTTTCGCGTATGCCGGTAGTTTTTACTCTTTCAATCGATGTGCCAATTCGATGTGAGTCATGCGTTATCATAAACTGCATTAACATAGAAGGGCATACTGATTGCGATCAGGAAATTTCATTCGATAATTTTCCATGATTTTTTCATTTTAAACATTACTTGGGCATACGCAAACGGTACACCATCTCTTTCGCAGTTTTTATAAAAATAACTTGTATACTTATCAGTGGCAACCTGTTTAAAAACGCGGAAAAAGTCTTGTTTCGCATACAACGGTACGCTACCGGTATGCCAACAGTTTTCCCAAATAATTTTATTTTGAACTTTATAATACAGATGAACCCTTTAAACTAGGACAAAGTTAATCGCCCGCTTTGCACTTTATTTAGTGATGGAATGGGAGTTTCTATACGCCCCACCCCAGACTACAATACCTGCATAATTGGCACAGCTTTGGAAGAGCCCATAGTATAATATTAATGAATTCCCCGTACTCGTTATGAATTTTATTCTGGCAACACATGGATATGGGGTTCCATGGCATTTCACCTAATCGGTTCAGGTCACCGACGCCGATCTTGATGTCAATTTTGTTTTCAATTCGTCCATCGAAATAAGTGAACACGTGTTCGGCCGTTTTTCGATTCAGCCATGTTTTCTATTTTTTTTTAATTCCCCAATTTTTCATCCTTCCCGCAAACGGACTTTTTTCAACTGGCTCTAACTTCAAGAGCTTTGGCTTTTTTCGAAAAATGATGAGGACATAAAATGTGCCAAAAATACCGAGCTTTCCGAAAAAAAATTGCACAATTTTTTCCAACTACACAGTTCTGGGACATTTTTTATAATAGAGAAAAAAGCAATATATTATTCATTTGGACATCTTCGATTCTCCTGAAACTTTCTATCCTGAAATCAACCACTTACAATCAAGTTATCCTCCGTAGGAAATTATGATCCTCGGATTCGTTCGGAAGTTACACCATCATAGGTGCCAAAAAATCGGACAAATCGCAAGAAATCTCAGGGAAATCAATCTTAATTTTGAGCATACAAGTTTTCATGTTCCAAAAATGAGTGTTTGCAGAGAAACGCTATTTTATTTTTTTTAAATGATGAATATCTGGTACAATTTTGATCGAATCAAGGAGTTCTCTGTTCATTTTGAGAACGCCTCTCTACTGAGTAGTTTGAGACCAGAAAAACTTAAATCGATCCACCGATAAATTTTATTTTGTGCATCGCTGCATCGTAGACAGAAAAAATGTGTTTTCAAAATCGTGTGAAAAACATTCTAAAATATGGAAAATGACTTTCGGCAGTTTTGACTGTTTTGACATTTTAAGGTGTGTGTACCCCTGCAGGGAAATTGAATCTGAAGCGCCCGGAATAAGCAACTGAACATACACCTCTAAAACATTGTTGTAACAATGCGTTTTTAACCCAAAACAATATTGTTTTAGAAGGTGTATGTTCAGTTGCCTATTCCGGGCGCTTCAGATTCAATTTCCCTGTGTACCTCCTTGAGGTTTTCCTGCTTGAGAGGTTCTGCTTGGCTCTTGCTCGTATTACTTCTTTCTACTGACCGACTGCCCTTTCGCTGTACTGGACGCATGCCTATTTGAATACTATCATTCTATTTACTTTCCGGATCGTCTTATATGATACTATCCTTAATTTTAAACTAATTATATAATACCTAGTTACTAACCGCTGGATAATAGGATTGGATGCACAAGCCTACCTGGCCGGTGCAAAATGTGCAACGGATGCACAGGTTGGCCCCCATGGGTCTAGGGTATATTGGGGTTGCCTAGGCAAGCATTTTGAGTTAAAACACCGATGGTCGGAAACTCATCGAAATTAAAAAAAAAACTGTCATTTCTCTTCGAACTTCAATTCTGATAAGAATACTCAGACAATTCACACTTTACTAAGTTGAGAAAAAATCCAGAATATGCAAATAGCTTTCAGAAATATTTAAGTGAAATCAAAATTCGTCGAGGCAATTTCAAGAAAATTTACAAACATGTTTTACAGTGTATGTTTGTAAAAGCGGTGTTGTTCTGTTGAGGGTATTACCACAGGGAAGATCGTTAGTTTTAGAGGGAGTCGGAAAAACGTGGGAAAGGAGAAGGGGGAGTGCATCAGACTGACAGTGCTATCAGTCACGATACACAGTTCTACGTGTATAGTGTGATGCATCGGCAGGATCAGGTGAAAGAGAGAGATAGAATTGCAAAGCGCGCTTAAATGTGTGTTTATGTGTGTGCGTGTGCGTATGTGTATGTGTGGCAGTTCAGACGTTGCATTCCCAATACTCTTATAATTTTGGAATCGTTTTTTTTTTCTCTATAGCAATCATCATGAGGACTGTGAAATTTGAGATAGGATGTATCGTGCTGATCTGCGCGGCCACGATTGCGAGGTAAGAATAATGATGTGAAATGATCCTTGCGTATGTGATTGACGCTATTTTAACAGGTTTGGTTACCTTAATTAAGGTACTCGTACCGTATCTCACTAACCGAATCTTGTCGAAAATTTGATTGTTGGAGAGAATATCTCCGCTCTATCTATTGGCAGTACAACTTTCAATACGGCACCAAATCAGAAATAACTGAAATGTTTTAGAATTATCTAGGGCCGCATATAATTACATGACGGAAATTTTTTTTTACGGCACAGGCATTAAAAAGTCACTTTTTGAAGCCTGTTTTCGTTCCGGCAAATGCCACTTTATACCGCTGAGTTCAAAGTTGCGGTATAAAGTCTTTATTCCGCAAGTTTGATGCGCAGTTCGAAGTGCGCATGTCCAAGTTGCGGAATAAAGTCTTTCTACCGCAGGTTACCCCCTCTCTATAGGCAGTTCGTGCGGAACTCAACTGGCGTCAAAGTGACTATTAATGCCTTTTGCGTAAAAAATATTGTATGGGGCGCGCGCAGAAAGTAACTGTTCAGCAAGGTTATGTTTTTCGTACGAGCCGTTGGTTTTACCTGGCGATCCGAAAACCTTGCCGAATAAACAGTTACTTTCGGCGCATGCCACATAATATATATAATTTATCTGAAATGGATGCTGAAATATATTTATACGGATAGTTTCTCACTCCTACTCTGTTATTCTTGCTGTCTACTTCTCTAAAATATAAACTACTTTAACCGTCTCCTATGATTCACATGGAATCTTGGTGTATTGATATAACACATATGAGGTGGTTTGGCGTAGCAGCAAGAGTTTGCTCCGGCAGTACATACAGTCCGACCTCTCTATAAGCCCCCTTCCAATAGAGCCGGTTCCCCCTATTTCTTGCACGCAGCGTTCCCCCACTCTACGTTGTAACCTGAGCTCGAGAGAGAGACGGAAGACGAGTCGTGCGACTAGCGAAGATGGCAAAGTGGGGGTACCTCAGTTCCTGGAAAAATTCTTCCCCTTGGGGGCCTGGGCGGCCCTATAGAGAAGTTGGACTGTAATATTTCCCCAAAAAGACAACCGAGAAACTACAAAGCTACAAATATTTTCACACAGAGAAATGAATATCGACTACAGATAATATCATCACCTAGTTCTTAATTTCGACAAGCCAATACTAATATTACCCAGATAACAAAATGTCTGTATGTTGCCTGCATCGTGCGTACATGACGTGCGGATCAATCGGCACGTCGTGACGGCAAATATCAAGCATGTGCGTCCTCATATGCGACGTATGTCGTGCGTGTATAGAATTTTATCTGAACCATTATTTAGACATGATTTGATAAAAACTTCGTCTCCATCTCATTGGATATGACTGTATGAGAATGGATCCAGTTTCATACTGCCGGATACGGGAGTATTAAAAATAGAAATAAATAAACAACAAAACAAGCCTGTTTCGCGGTCACCCATCCAACAATTAGTAGCGGCCAATGTTGCTGAACTTTGTTGTACGATTCAAGTCCGGTGTTTTACTAGCTCTAACCATTTCATTGGAGATTAGGTGATACTTTGCCACCTTGTACCGATGACGAATTATTTATCTATTTTCACTTGATCACATCTCCAATATTGCACTAATGCACTAGTGCAATAATACACATAATTCATGCAGCTTGCATTCATAGTGGCCGCATGCTATGCAGATACATATTGTGCTGACCGAATGTGCCTACTATGAGGGTTCAGCCTATGGGGATTCTTTTTCAATCCTTAGGACATGATGGCATTATGTCGGCCACGTGTCGACAAATTGTACTTGCACGCAATGCGGCTGCCATGAGCCCGCACGCCTTGTTATCTGTGTAGGTACATCTCTGGTGGGCAGTTGCTTTATATACTTGTAACAATCTTCCAGCTGTCGTGATCGAGGACGTATATCTCCGATAAAAAAGTTGGTGATCGATACGGATGGCGTCTTTGATGATATATTTGCAATCATGATGGCCTTAGAAGCAGAGAGAATTGACAATGGCCCGAAAATAGTTGCCATCACATGCTTAAGCGGAGTTAATAGCCTCAGTAATGGCGTATCGAATGTCCTGAAAACGCTGAAGGCACTCAACAGAACGGATGTACGTCAAAACTTCGGTTTTAAACTTCTACCTATTTCGACACAGTTGATGGTGAAATGTTGATAGATATGATCGGTTAGGAATTGACAGGCCGCTAGAGGCGCTACTATGTACTAGAGGCGATACATTGAGTAACGAGGGTTGAACGTAATTTCACCCGAGTCTCGTAACATGGATTTCAAATGAGCCCTGGTCCCTGATTTTTATTCAATATAACAGATTGAATAGGGCAGAGAACATTCGTCAAAAGAAAGATGATTCAATTTTCGAGTAGTATTTCTTACATAGCAAAAAAATCATGCAAGTTCTCTCCGAGGTATGCCTTGAGAATATTTCATTTCGACAAATAATCGTATTCGCAGATTCCAGTCTACGCAGGCACGGCCAGTCCCTTGCTGTTTCCCAACCCAAAGGATTATACTTATGGTCAGGATGGCTTCGGAGACTTTCATTTTCCTGACTCTCCCACGATGGATTTGGTGCAAAAAACCCATGCGGTGAACGCTTTAGTCGAACTAGCCAAAAAATACAAAGGTCAGTTCGAATGAACTTCAATGATGGATCTACTAATCACCTCGAACCTTAGATGGATTTTAATTTTTCTTTCTTTCAATGGTCACTTACACTAGTCGACCTCCGAAACAACAGGTTTTACATGGATTCCAATTAAAAATAGTTGACAATTCGAAAACTTTCTTTTATTCTAGGTGAGCTGACCATCGTATCGGTAGCACCGCAGACAAACATCGCCATGGCGATTAGGATGTTCCCTGAATTCCATGACTACATACAGCAGTTGATCGTTATGGGCGGCAGTGTTGAGGGACGTGGAAATATACATCCCGGGATTGATTACAACACCTATTGCGACCCCGTCGCCAACTGTATCGTCTTCAACTCTGTTACGTCGAAGCCAGTGCACTTCATATACCTTGAAACGACCGTACGAGCTCGCATACCCATGGTAAGTTATATTTGGGTTGAAGATAGGCTGACATGAGGGAAACATTTCTTGTATCAGCATTCATATAACGAAACATAGCAAAAAGTTTCTGAAGGAAAAACATGGTATGCTTGTTATTCCGCGGAATATACGGCTGCTTTATGTTGACGTCACTCTAATTTGTTTTCACAGAGCCTCAGACTGCGGTTGAACGAGTGCAACAATACAAAGTCTTGGCTCCTCAGGAATGGAGAAAGTATTATATGGAACTCACACGAAAAGTACTGGTACTGCCCTGATGCGATAGGCATGATCGTCGCAATAACTTCCGGTTCTATCGTCACTAAATCGCACCTCTATTATATGGATACTATTGTCGAGGGATCAAAAACGCAAGGAATGACCCTGGTCGACTACACAAACATCACCGGCAATCCTGTAAACGCGAACCTAATCCAGGATATTGATGTAGACGAGTATAAACGATCGCTCTTACGGTGGTTCGGTTGCGAAAGCGGGGGCAACTAGTTCTCGTAGATTGCGGTAGAATTCCGAACATGAATCAGGCTATGATGAATCAAATGTAATTATATCACTTTATATGAAAATAAATAGTTATGAAGTTCCTTACATATTTACCATCACGAAAACCTTCAATTAAGAAAAAAAATCCTTTTAATCCATACATGAACGGAATGTCCGATTTCGCTACCTATTTTCGGGGAGCAAAGAACGGTTTTACCGACCGGGAAGTTTTTCTTCCCGCTCAGCTGTCTCCCAGGAGATAAATTCTTTACTCGCGGTCTTTGCTTCCAGTGCGACTTTTGTCTCCCAGTTTTCTCTGCCGTACCGACCAGTACGGCTCGGTCGGAACGCCACATAATCTAAAATGTAATTGTAAAATGTAAGATTTGGCGTTCTAACTTGCACATAGTGAACCTGACTGCGTGGTCAGTCAGTTAAATCACGACGCTGTGGAACACAACGTCACATTTTCATTCAGGGTCCAACCAGGTTTACTTGATGTGACTGCGAACAAGCAAACATACAGACTCCAAATTTGCATTCGAGTACTCACTACCGTCACTTTTGACAACGGTCTTGGCCCAACTAAGAAGAGAGTGAAACAGTGAATTCTCAGTTGTTTGATAATATGAGTGCAGATTCTTGAAACTATAGTAAATATAGAGTTTCTTTTGATTCATCACCCACGCCGAATAGAGAATGTAGAAAATCTGAGGCCTGCGGGTATCGTACAGTTTGTTTGGATGCTAATTATTCGTGAGTGTGGAACCTGTACAAGCTGATGTATGTGTACGAAAGAACACCTAACACGGATGCGCTCTGGTCAATAGAGGCGAAAACGAGGATTCTTTGATCTTCTCATTTTCACACTCCATAGCCACACTGCGCAGCGTCCACATTCAGAATGATCGCTGCATTGAGTTCGCGAACGACGACCGAAATGGTCCATTCAGCTGGACACAGTCTTCCACTGCCTTCACTAGTGACACTGCGAATCATCATCTTTCTCGCTGTGTTCGCTCCCAGAGTTGCTGCTCGGCATAGAGACTCCTAGGCCCCGTTGAGGCCACCGCCAACCTCTCCTACGCCACGGTGAACGCTACCGGCTTCGTTGCTGAATCTCGCCATTGTAAGAGACGGTGCCCGGCGTGGATGCATTTGCGATCTGAAACCTTGTCTGCTCATCTTTCCCCCCTTCGGAAAGCCAAATACTGGAAGGTGGAACATCACTGACGACCTCGTGCACTACGCAGCCATTCCGAGCATTTATTCTACGAACCTGACCCTCGTCAAGGAGGAAGAAACTAGTGGATCCAAAGCAACGGTTCCATGTCCCAATTCGCGAACCGTGTTCAGAAACAGGCGGGTACTTGCTTGAACCAGAGTTTTACAAGGAAGACCAGTTTCACCTTCTAGCTGGGAAATGGGTCGCTGTACCTACCGTTTGTGGATGATCTTAACGTGCCGCAGTTGCTGGATTATGATAAGTATTGTCTATAACTACGACGTGGCAATGGCTCCGGCTACTTTCCAAAGCTCTGTTTTCCTGTGGACGACGGGACATATGGACTGCAGACGGACATGTTCGGCATGGCGATATACTTCAGTGGCCTCCTAGTTTTACCCTTCCCCATCGCGACAGTCGTAGTTTACTCTATTTTACCCGAGTTTAAGAATATCCATGGCTCAACGCTCAAATGCTCCTTGTGTTGCCTCATTGTCACCCACCTCACCTTAACCGTTGTTCCGAAACCCCCCCAGACTTCAGTGCGGAAACCTTTTGCTTCGCCCTTGATAAGTGGTTCTTTCAATGCAGTCCCTGAGCAATACAAGATTAACTGTTCAATTGGATCTCCCGTATATGAAGTTCACTTATTCGAAGACTTCATGTATACGCGGCACATGGCTATGGTTAGTATATACTATATCAGTGGCTATGGGTAACTTTGAGGTTATCCCATGCGCAAATCGCTCTCGGTCAAAGTGGGACTCCCCTCAATCTTTGTGATGAGTAAAACAGTACTATCAGTATTAGTCATTATATTAAAGTAGGGGTCATCAGCTGTTAAAAGTAACAGTGCTGAGTGGATCATTCCATGACTATACTTAGCCGTTAAACATTTGAATGTCTTTTGAGAATTTGGTGACACCGTGTACCCTATGAAGTTTGATTTACATTTGTATCCATTGGATTGATCGTAATACTGATTTCAGGAATTATAATCTACTTTTCATTTCTCGCCAGTTTTTTCTGGCTCAACGTGATGTGCTTCGACATGTGGTGGAGGTTTGGGTAGGTGAAATAGCAACCCGTTTATAAGTAAATTAAGGGGATATGAAAGTCACGTGACCTCGTAACCTGAGCCATATGAGTGCGAGAGAGATAGCGACATTTCACACTTGGCATTTCCGAACCCACTGCTAGCGGCCAAAACACATTCGATTGATGTGAAATTGATATCAGTGACGCAAAAAAAGTGCACGAAGGGCGTATCAAGCTTGAATTTTCGAAAATCGAGACGTAATTACAGTTTTTTTAACAATAATGTTCTGTAATCCAAGGAAGTGCACACTCTCCACACGAGGGGCAGCACCTCCTAGGTTACAGAACAATATTGTTACACAAAATTCTGATCATGTCGTTCGATTTTCGAAAATCCAAGCTTGATACGCCCTTCGTGCACTTTTTTTGCGTCACTGATATCAATTTCACATCAATCGAATGTGTTTTGACCGCTAGCAGTGGGTTCGGAAATGCCAAGTGTGAAATGTCGCTATCTCTCTCGCACTCATATCGAGGGTCACGTGACTTTCGTTTCACCTTAAGAGAAAAAAAAATGAAAGGAGAACCGTCCATTGCGATTTAAACTCGATCATTCGAGGTACGTAATAAAAATATAATGAACACGATCTTCTTAACGGGTACGGCGTTGCAGAGGTTTCGGTTCCCTCCGGAGCAGTGGAGTACACCATGACCGTAAAAAACTCTTTTGGTATTCGATCTACGCTTGGGGCATCACCGCCGCCCTGACTGCAATTTGCATCGGAATGGAATTTTCCCTGGGTATTCCGAAGTCGCTTGTTCGTCCAGGGTTCAGGTCGAGCGTGTGCCGGTTGAATAGTGAGTTGACGTAAAGAAATTCCGATGAAAACATTGAAGAATTAATTAGTTTCAATGCGTGAAATTCTAGCAAGTGGGTGATTTCATTGAATTTCTTACAGCCGAAATACGAACGGCCTCGTATTTTTTTGGTCCCGTGACTTCCAAGCACATCGAATAACTGACGTAAGGTTTGTTAATAGATAATATTTCTAAAACGAGTAATAGCAAATACGATACAATCCAACAAACATCCGTATGTAAACATAACACTTGGATTTACGGTGGTAGGCCCCCCACTATGTATACCAGCCTCTGTACCGATCTTGGCCATTCTCCTGGTCCCCACAGTGTAGTTAAGCCTCCCGAATCTCTAAGTCTTCCAAACGATGTAGTAGCTCGTAAGGAGGACTGCACATTCATAATAACTACAGTGAAGTGAAAATCCGTAGTGGTTCATAGCGGGGTAAATGGTGATTGTTTAACCACGTTACATGGGCGATCCGTACCTATCCGATCACCAAGTCTCGCGTTGAGTCCACAAACGATCATCAAAATGGTCCATCCGGCTATCAGCAGACGCTGGGTCTTCCCACTCATGACGCTACAAACAGTTTTGTTAACCATCTGTGTTCCCAAAGCAGCCCATGCCGTAGACGATAGTCGTGCAAAGAAATTCTGCTTTGTCAAGGTCAGCATCAATCTCACAACAGCCTCGACAAACGCTTCGGATTTCCTGACTATGTCTCACTACTTATTTCCTTGGCCGACGGACACGTTCAAAGCCGGTTCTTCACGCAGTCGGACTTGCTATCTAAAACCGAGTCCTTATATCTGTCCTGCGCTCGGCGACACCAACACCAAGGAGGTCTACGTCGTTGATGACAATGCGAGCTACGCAGGAGTGGAACCGCAACCCGGAAAACGCTTTCACGTCCTCTTCGGAGACCGGTGCTCAGGGAAACGCGAGTACTACCTCACGCCGAGAGTATTCGAGGACAAGGACTTTCACCTTGTGACTAACGGGTCGCTGCACCTACCCCAAGTCCGTCATGATATACGGTCTCTGGGCTATGAGAACTACTGCCTAATACTGCAACTCGAACCATCCAGCTCAGCTCCGATGATTTGCTTCCCGACGCCCGACTGGATAGATCTTTCTGACCTTCTGGCCGTGCCTTTTCTCGTAGCGACAGTGCTCGCCTATTCCATTCTACCACAATTTAAAAATATCCACGGTGCAACGCTTAGGTGCTACCTGTACTGTACCATTGCCATCCACGTCACCCTCACGACCCATCGAATGATTCGACCATACTACGGTGATAGCCCGTCTTGTCTCTGCCTCGGTGAGCGTATATCTGCATATGAAAAAAGACAAAATGTACCCTCCCACGAAGAATTTCCAAACAAGCCATGAAAGGGGCTTAAAATTAGGTATGATTGAGCCAATTTCTCGTCAAAAAAATATGGGTGTTTCTATAAAACAGCACCATGATGGCTCGATAAGCCTCAATTGCACAGGCTCCATCTTTGCACATTTATTCCGAAGCAATGAGCGGATCAAAGAATATACCCATAGACAAAATATGATTTTGTGCAAAACTACAACTGGGTGGTGGATATCCTCCGCGATGAATAGATTCTTTTTCCCTTAGGAGAACCATTGAAGGTTAGAATAAGCACGGATGGCCAATCATTATACAACACGAATGACCCTTATCGTAGCAATGCAGACGGTGTAAGTATTTTCTCATTTAGTAAGGAGACGGTACCGTCAAGTTCTATGAAGGTTCATCAATGAAAAAAACTTGCACATAATTTAGATTTGGTAAAAAAAATGTCATCCAAAGTAATGCCACAAAAATGATGAACTTTCAGAAGTTTCAAACTAGAGGCCCCCAAAAATGTGTAGGCAGTATCAAAAAACGTTAACTTTTCGAAAAAGATCCGCCTGTCATGCAACTTTCTAAACGATCATATACATCACATATTTAGAGACCTGTCAATCAACCATTTGGAATTCCGTTGAGAACGGTGAGAGATACGGTCATTCAACTAGGAGCCAGATATAGGTACATGCAAGTATTGGACAACCCACTTTCACCTAATACTTCGTTATTGAGGTGTTCACAATATCAAAATCGTTATACAAGACACAGGAGAAAAATATTATCAATTACCAAGTAAATTTTATTTGGGCCAAGTAAATGAAGTACTTGTATATTATCAAGTAAATGTGTATACTAGGCTTAAATCAAATATTATCGAGATATCTTGAATTCAAATATATTTAATCGGTGCTCATGAGCGAGTGAAATTAAGTCAACTTTTCTTGCGACAACTGAATTCCGTCAAGTAAATCGCTTTACTCGGCAACAGAATTTTTTTTACGCACCCACACAGCACACTTTCTTGTAACGTGTCAGAAATGTTTCAGAAATGTGTAAATGTCCGCGGAAATTTCAGTGTTACGTTTCTGGAACGTTTCAGACATGAAATATTTATATCATGTCTGAAACGTGCCAGAAACGTAACACTGAAATTTCCGCGGACATTTACACATTTCTGAAACATTTCTGACACGTTACAAGAAAGTGTGCTGTGTGGGCACGTATTACGTGACCCTCAATACTTAGTCTTGGTAACATGATCAGTTTTATTTGCATATCACGTAATAACCTCCCGGACTTCTTGGAATCGGTATGTATACGATTTTGCACAGAAAGTCCTGACCGATCAGATTCCCAAATGAAACGAACATTCGCCTATTGTTCCCCGGTTCTGCAACTTGCCTTGGAGGGATGCGAATTACAGTGACTCATAAAAGAAGAGAAACTCATCAACACCAATGTACGATCGATTACCACGATAGCGCGAGGTATTAGAAGAGGCTAAAGAATGAGTGTCAGCTGCGCAGATCTGTTACTGTATTAGACTTTTACTGTTCTTTATTGCCATGCAAAGAGAAAGAAAAAGACAACCGCTGCGCTGCAGCGGTGGACATATCTCGCGATGAAATTACTCTTGGGCAATACCACATTCAGGTCATAAGCAGCCCGGGTTATCTAGGCCCTTGAGGGAGTGGTAGTCGTCATGGGTCATATCTGTTGCTGTCCATCTCGAGATAACCTTCCAGACGCACTATCCAAAATACGTTTGGACTTTTTAATTTCTAGAATGAAATCAGGATTGTTCATTCTGTAAAACCAAATCAGAGACATTCTATGATCGATCTCAAGGGCAATTGATCATTGAATCCCCAACCTGATTCAACGAATACGAAGAGAGGAAATTGTGATTATGCCCCATTGCTCAGTATGTGATAATACTGAAAATGTGTTGTTCAAATATTATATCATGTTGTCAAATGTCTGATGTGAGACTTTTCAAGGGGACTGTGGAGGTTAAAAACTTGAAGATATCGATTGAAAATCCACCATCCAGATGAGTCAATAACACGACGAGTCCAGCCGATCGGGCAAAGAGCAATTCAGAGTTACATGTAGTTATTCTCTTCCTTGGGCCTCGCTCTCAACTGTGGACATAAGGAAATAGAAATTGGATTAATATTAGGAAAATTACGGCCAAAAAATTAAAAAAAAACTATAGGTATATACATTTAGGTTCTAGACATTCGGGTATTTTGATATATGGCACTCAATGAAGTAACTGTGTCGTTAAAGACACCTAGCATCTTAAGGTCGAATCGGGGAAGGAGAAATCGTGGTTCATCGATCGTTGCAATCAAGATACAAATTTATTGAGGTTGCGACCGCGCACGACCGCGGGTCATCCTCAGGGCTATGAATCATACAATATAAAAATTACCAAATAGCCCAGAGGGAGTCTTCTAAGACTAACCTTAGTGGACTAGAGGATCGCACTCCACAAGCATGTAATACGTAACCAAATTAAAAAACAGAAATAATGAAGGGTGACGTTTATTTCACACGTTGATACGTGTTTGTGCCGTCCTTGGCTCAATCTTTCACGTAATCCTTCACCACTACATCATCAGAGCGTAATTCATCATTCTTCGTGTAACGTACGCTGCGGTGAAATTCATCAGATCAACTTGTTTATTAGGATTGTGTTTCGTCTAGAATGTCTAGAAAAAATCGACAATCTTCTGTACAGGAATCTATATTTCAATAATATTCACGGTGGCTTCCATTTCAGTATTCACCCTCTACTTTTCGTTGTACGGCAGCTTGATGTGGCTCAATGTGATGTGCATTGACATGTGGTGGAGGTTTGGGTACGTATCAATATTTTAACAAGCTAATATTATTGGCTATTATAGCTAAAAGATATTCTGTCAGTACCACGTTCCAGTAGTGTCTGAGGTTCGAATGTGAAATGAAGAGAATATAATAAAAATGTCTAAATACACAATCCCTTCAAGTTTTTGTCGTTGCAGAGGCTCCGGTTCCCTCCGCAACAGAGGTAAGCAACATGATCGGAATAAATTTCGTTGGTTTTCGATTTACGCTTGGTTCGTCACCATCGTAATGACTTCGATTTGTGTGGCAATGGAACTTTGCCCTGCTGTTCCAGAGTCACTAATTCGCCCTGGGATCAGATCGGGGGAATGCTGGTTCAATAGTGAGTAAATTCACTGAAATTAGCCGATCCTACTGTAAAAATCATGTAACCATTCATATGACTATTCATATAATACCATATAACCACCTGGTAAGTCGCATGGCGAACCACAAAATATTATGACCGATTTCAGGATACGATTTAGTATACGCAATATATCATATCATGTAGTGCATTAAAATCGAGTAGATTCGGATGTATAACTACATTACTGCATCTGATTTACCAATTAATTGATATTTCATCGCTACAAAGTACAGAAGTATATTTTTTCAGCAAATGCGTCCAGGATTTTGTATATGGTTGTTCCATTCGGTGTGATGATCGCCTGCAATATCTGCCTCTTTCTATCAACTTCCATCAACATACTTCGGCATAAGCGGAACTTGCGAGACCATCTCGAGAGTGGAGACAGCAGACGTTATGATAACAATACGCAGTGGTAAGTACAAATTAGACCGAACCCAATTTTTGTTCCTTCTTACAAATCTTTTTTGCATGAAGGCAACTTTATTTTCAGGTTCGTTCTGTACTTGAAGTTATTCGTTGTGATGGGGGTATGCTGGTCAATAAATATTGCATTCACGCTGTTCATGCCCGAGGAGTGTAGCTGGTACTTCACGACCACGGTGGCACAACTCCAAGGTTTTCTTGTATTCGGTGTTTTCGTGTGTAAGAAAAATGTCTGGAAGTCACTGGAAGAGCTCTGTAACAAGCTCGAAATTACTTCCAAGTTCCGTTATCTCACTAAAATACTGCGGAGCTCTACAAAGACGGAAGCGTCTGTGGCAGTTGACGAAATGGAAGGAAAAAATCCTTCCTTAGATTCTGGTGTTTTTAGCATCAGCTCTCAGTCGACTCAAATGGAGAAGATAAATTAAATCAGTGAGCAGCGACTGGGGAAATTTTGTAATTGGAGTAAGCGGATAAATGCTGAAAATTTGGTGCTTAGGATTGATCACAAATCCATCGTGCATTATGAATATTAATTACCAGTTTTATTCTCGCTTCTCCCTTCCGCTAACGAGACTTTCGAACGACCGCGGTGCGATTCTAAAACTATGACAAAAACCAATGTTATTCAGATGGGAAAAAGTTAGTGCTTACAGGCTCGACTTCTAGTTGAGATAGTAGGCTCAAATTTGGTGACGATTTTCATTTATTTAGATCTGGAGGATGTGCATTTTCAATTTAAATAATGACCTTTTGAGGGACCACCCTAATCTCCATGTTTTGGGGCCCAAAAAATCGCCTTCAACTATTTTGAGTTTGACGACTGGGTGTGTGTGTGTGTGTGTGTGTGTACATACGTGTGTATATTATTCAATTTTTGCCGGAACGATATCTCGAGAATGAGTGCGCGGATTTTAAGGAAATTGTGCTCAATTGAAGAGGCTTTTCTGAACTTTACTTAGAATAGATTAGATTCCAGCTTCGATCGGTTCAATACTTCTTACGAATTCAATACCTACGAATTGTTTGAATAACAAGATTCTGAAAAATAAAATAATAAATGTGATATCTTGAGAGTGGGATAACGGATTTGGGTAAAAAATTGGTACCCAAAGGTTTTTGGACCGCTGATCAAGAATCTGAGGTCAGATTTGCGGAATTCAAAATAGCGAATCCAATCACCTGGAAACAAATCAAATGACAGTGAGTTAAAAGACTGGCTTATTAAAGTCAGCCTAAACTTGCTTTTTCTGATTTTTATCCCTTCAAATGGCAGAGGGTCGTATGATCTCACTTACTACCTTCTGGAATTAGTTGGCCGGATCATTTTTTATTTTTTCGTATACGCTGATTCTTAATCGTTAAATTTTCGTTTGTGACGTTTGTGAACGTATTTTCAGGTCTTGAGCCTGAACAAATAGACAAAAAATTATACGACCTTTGGACTTTCAGAATGCCTAGGGTCGTATGGTACTCACCATCTCACGCGATACAGAACAGATATGTAAGTCCTGTTGTCCTGTTGGAACCATTGTTTCTAACCATGTCAGTGGGTTATGAGGAGTTCATGTCAGTGGGCAGATTGAGAACTCGAATATGTTTGGATTGTCCTGTCCCTAGTTGAAAGTTCAACTTGGAGCATTTATTTGATATTTGCTCATATATTATAGACTTGTGTGTGTAAAAAATGCTGTGAGGGAATTGAATATTTCTTGTTCTTAGTTATAAATTCAACTTACATAATATTTTATTAATAAATGCAACCCACGATTAAAAACACGTCTCATCGTCAATAATAGATGTCTTTTAATCGTCAATTATATGATGTCTACCTCTGCAATAAATTAGAAAACGTCTGTGTGAACAAAATACACATCACATCCTCATGTTTCGATTTTATCTAGGAACGTTATTAATATTGCAAGTAAATGTTTTCCGCCTCGTTCTCCGGGGCCTCGAAATCTGGGGTGTTCGCGGAATCTGCTTCTCTGCGGAACCGCAATTCTCCCTGTACTCCAACGGTAGGTTCAACTCGTCGACCGGGAAGCTTTTGGGCTCCCAC
>JAFFZH010013751.1:3292-28145 GCA_018420115.1 Euura saliciscinereae | reverse complement strand
CCCCCCCCTCACATTTCTTACGGTAAGTTATAACTTTACCGTTCCACATTACATCATTCTGGCTGACATGATAATTGAACTTTGAATACAATTAAGAAAAATAAGTCACAGCACATTGAGCAGTCCAACAATGCAGTAGAATGCTGCAGCATTACCTACTCGATCAGAACGTAATTTGAGTTCAGGAAAACTTAGCATGTTTTGACCGGGATTAGATCCGGGACCCTAACACTAATTGCACGCCCTACCCGCTACGCCAAGCTACTGATTGCATAAACGTTCAACTTTTGCTTATTTGTGGCCAGAACTTCATACATACAAATCTTGATTTCTTAGCGGTTACAGTTGGATCAAATCTTCATAGTTGCATTTGGGGAAAAAACCTGAAATGATCGAGAAGTAGTTTTCCTTTTCATTTATGAGTAACAATTACGGAAGATAATTGAAGAAATTTCATCATGGTAACTTGGAAATGGATGACCGAATTTGAATGAAAATTGATACCACAAGGTTTTTAGTGTCTTCGATCACAAATCTCAGATTCAGATTTGCAAAATTGAAAACGTCGTGTACAATACAAGTCAATACGGGAGAGAGGAGAGACCATGGATGGGATATGGATCAAATGTATGTGAATTCGACCTCATCCGTTTTTATTGCTGCAATATTGCAATATGGTTTTAATGTCTCGTTACGTTGCATACACACTAAGGTAGCAGATTCAATGTAATAAAAACGAGGTATCGCGGTATAAGTGTTTTACAGGAGGTGCTCAAGCCACTCGCTGCAGGAAGATGCGATTACGTGTCGTAAACCTTGTTGTTTATTTCAATATCCGTAGAGGGAGTGAGGCACGAAAATCCCCAGATTCTCGACAACGAGGCTTCAACCCTTCGCTCTGAATATGAATTATTCATCGCCAAGACTGAGTGGACGTTCTCGAAACTGTTTCGACGAACGTTGACAACGAATATCGAGGAAAGTGTGTCGTTGCTTGATGAGATTAATCGAATCCATCCATCCCCAATTTTGGTACGTTAGTTTTGCTCCACTGCCCCTGAATTTTGGATACATTCTGCGATTCCGAGGAGTGACACTGGCGCAATTAGTAACCACTCACCCCGAGCCCTGGGACCCGGTAACAGCTGGTTTATCAATGCGTTCATATCGGTTTGACGGGCGTTGGGATGGCAAGACAGTTCATCCTTTCAAGGTGAAGACTATTGTCCGAGGTATAACAATGCTCGCTGTGTGGTTGGTTGATGTACACAGAATACACGCGGACCCTGTGCACACTGTACACAGTATCAACCGCTCCCTGCTCCTCCTTCAATTGATGGAAGATTATCCGAACACTGCGTCCTCTATCCACTCGCTCTTTTCCTCCCTGACTCGAGCTGCAAACCCCCCCAGCAATCGAGGGCTAATCGATAACACCTTCGCTCCAGTGACCTTGGACCCACTTCACCTTGGAATTTCGCTGATTCGGAACACAAGACAAGGATTCACAACTTCCTCTTGTAAATTGCGTCGGAATTATTTGCACTAAGGCACGATTCTATAGACGTTTCACCCGTCTCGAACGGCTCGTATCTTCTGTCGAAGTAGCGTGTACGTGACTCAGCCCCACGCCCACAGGCTTTAAACTCAAATTCTTCACCATTTTGTGTGCGACAGAAAGAGATAATGCTTCCGGACTATAAATTCAACCGTCTTTATACGCCTGTGAAAAATAGTTGAGATAATAATTTCTAAGATCTTTTTCGCGTGGAAATAATAAACTGGTGGATATTCTAGCTGACGTTAAGAGGGTACACGAATTATAACTGAAAACATGTTAGCCTGATACCGAAATCAATTTTTCCTCCGCATGCATGAGATTCGGTGATTAAACACCACGACGTTGGCGCCTTGACGAATGTACTCCGCGTCTGACAGCCACAGTCTATTACTACTAATACCGTAACCCACTTGCCCTCTGGAAGCAACACTGTCTTGTAATTACGTCGACAATAGGTGGCTGACAACCCGCGGCCACAGACGGTCGGCTATGTATGTTTCCGCATAAGCTGTGCACTAAATTACTAGTGCATTGTGCTTCCCTGACCAAGCATAGCTCCGGATGCTGAAGACCGATACATTAGATTGTCGTCGCCGATAACCGACGAGGCTCTGATGAAAGGACGCAAAAAAAAATTATTCGGATAACAGGAGGAAGCGGGGTGTTAATCAATCTCAGTTTCCCATGGACTATATATTTCAATCTAAACCTCGTAGCCATGATCCTCACACGTCGGCCAATCATTGCCGAGGTGTTTGTGTACCAAGGTCTGTGTACATACGCGTGTAGGTACTTTGACGTGAGTATCTCCCGGTATCCTCGTTCCTGCACTGACACAAGTTCGCTACAAGGTGACACGTAGTAGGCATACGTAGCCAGCACACGGTGGGTTGAAAATCTATTTGTCTTCCGACAAATTGAGCTGTCCACTTTTCTTTCTCATTGTCTTTTTCCTTCTCGTGGTCTCCTTCCCTTTTCTCCTCCAGGCACCGGGACGCTATCGTCGACATCTTTAATGAGATTCAGTCACGGAAAACACGAGCGTTACTCGTAACGTGCGCTAACCCCTGACGCCGGGTTGGAAAACCACGGAGACGAAGACTGAGACTCGGGAAGGGAACATGACGGCTTATTACAGAACACTATACACATAGTGATATTAGCGATCCAACAGGGTTCTCACTTACCCTGACGACCGACCGACCTCGTTCCATTCACAACGTATGAAACGCTTCGAACAAAATCGCTACTGACAACCTTCGCTAGAAGCACACACTGATGCTATTGATATTCTATACTGCAACAAGAGCTTCAGAAACCGACGTGTCACCGCGGGTTTATCATATCCACCTCAATTTAACCGGCTACGTCTCGAACGACTTCGTATGGCTTGAAGAAACTTTGAGCCACTGGCTCCTCTTCTCGTCGTTGATGCCGTAGTTGAAGAACATTGTCAAATAGGTGTCACGGTTGAACTCGCTTCAAACCAAACTTTGATGAACATCATTGGCATTGAATTGAAAGAGTACTCTAGCGTTTATGTCATCGAACAATGTGTGAAGTACTTTTTGTCACGATGAGCGGCATATTTGAAGTACTTTTTGCGCAACACAACAATTCAAATGTGTAGTATCACTTTGATACTGGACCTGGTTGAATGTCAATCTAAAGTACTTTTACCGTCAATCAAATCTTTTTTAATTTACTCAACAGTACCCTCATGACCATCGCTACAACTCAACCATTCAAATTTGCAACTTATTCCGAAGTTTCGAAGCTTCTTGCTCACAGCTCTTGCGCCTGGGTTCAATGAATCCTTTGGGAAATACGAGTAATCCATGATTAGATATGATCATACCCCGTCAGATCTTTCACGTGACTCACTCAAGAGTGTCTAGCTGACCATGACGTCAGGATCGCACGTTGTGAAGACGTTATCACAGTTTCCTTCATACCTCCATCTGACTAGACATGTATGCATAGATCATAGGGAACAGCGTAAGCAAGTTTTAGTAGAAGACTCGGTCTCTCGAGTAAACTGCACTCTTAGCTTCAATCTGAATGACTAGAACCAGGAATGTGATGGAAAAACGTTGGGCAGCCCATCGCGTTAGGCCTTCGGACTGAGGGTAGGTATAGCCAGGAATGAAATTGTGAGAAATGAGTGCAAAAAAAGAATAGGATTTGAAAAAAAGGGAGCCGATGGCCGACGGTTGGAGCAAGAACGAATGGAACGAGAATTGCTGTTTAGCAATTCAAATCTTTGATCCGGAATACATTTTCCCTCGGCGGTCATTTCTGCATACATACATGAATGCACGAGATTTTCGGGTGTGCGTGGTAGAAAGGGTGGTCCATGATGGCGAATTAGAGGTAGAAGAAAAAAAAACCCTACGCCTATACATGTCACGTGAATATGTGTTCAATATATATGGAAATATACGATCCTCTCGTTTTATATGACAGGTTGTGATGGAGAGCGGCCATTTGTGCACTTTACGCGATAAAGGTCACCAATTCACTTGTACCCAATTATTCGACGTCGATGTCACGACCTCTGTGTATCTCATTGCTAACCTGGCTGGTGGTGGTTCATTCACCACTCTAGATGTGTCTCAAGGATATCTGCGATTGGTTGGATGATAAGAAGCGAAAACGAAAATGTTTTCGCAAGCTGAATTGTTGGTTACCATTTTCTAAATACTTCATATACGTTTACCCATCAATGTAGGTATATATATCTTGTAGTAAAAAGATCCATAACTTGCAGTACCACCATTTCGTTATTATTGCTTTGAGAGAGACGGGAATATGAAGATAGAGACGGTAAAAGACAAAAAAATAAAAAAAATTGTGCATGAAAATCGTTTCAATTTATGCCGATGCTCACAGACGGACCCATTTCGATCTGTCTATTACCTACCTCTTCCTACCATCCATCCATTTATGGTTTGGCTCAAAGTACCCTCTTTTTATAGCTACCCGATCATATTTTTACCTCAGCAGTTTACAGCTACCGTCACGCACGCGGAGGAACCATGAGGAAGTTGAGTATTTTTTTTTAATTGAAATTTTCTATATCAATTTTCGAAATCTATTTTTAGTGACGTGATAGAAAAGTTCGGGGGGTATGAATTTGAATCTCTGCATAAAACTAGGATACGGTATACGAGGTAATAAATTGAGTTGAGGAAGAATAAAAATGTTCCACGGTTCTTCCCAGTCTCGCAACTCGTTTACTTTCAATCTCTGAACACGGTTGCCTTCGGGTCTTGGAGATACTGTGAAGCCCAGAAACAGAGGAATAAGTTTGAAGTTGAATTACGCAGTCGTATCCTTATTGCTCCAGGAGTTACCGTGCTTATATCGAGATGGTCCGTGGAATATGGGTCGAGAAATTCTATTACACTCATTCTGGAAAAGTTTGAAGATCGATTTGATCGAAAAATAGAAGGAAGTAACTCCCTCGTCCTCGGTTATTCGGAAGAAACTGATTCTGAAAATTCAATAGGTAAGACTGGAGAAAAAAAATTTACCATCGGGTTAAATTGAGCGACGTCGAAATAGAGAAAAATCCCGGCCAAATAGACAGGGGTTGCGGTGATGGTAGCTCGAGGCTAGGGAGAAAATTGACGGCAACTTTTTTTCGGAATCAAAAAATACCGGAATATGTTTGATAAACATTCATCGCGATGTCGAACCACTGGAACCTGGTCATGCAAAAATCAATCAAAACTTTTCGATAGGTTTGCTTGATATTTTGAAATTAATACAAAAAAATATATAACTCTTATCAAAATACTCTCAGAATTCTGTGTTATCCCAGATTTCCAAAACGCATTCATCTATGATCGTAATTCTAACGAGAAGTTACTGATTCAAAAATAGTGCAGAATATCATATCGTTTGTCCAAGGGTATCCGGTATATGCCAAAAAAAGTGAGTTTGGTAATGGAAAATATTCTATAATCTCTTTACTTTTTTGAGCTCATTATTGTTAAAATATTCACATTGCATAGATTCGTAAGTAAAGGGTAAAAGAAAATCGTACAGTGACGCACATCTTACCTTAGCCCGAACTTTTGTTCGCTTATTTTTTTTGTGGTCAGTCCGTTTCTTGTCTTATCTTCCCACACAACACACGATATCCAGTGGATGATCCTATGGGGGTCCAACAAATAACCAGGACATATGAAATATCCCTGCGATGTTTGAGATATCCAGAACCGATCAGATATCGTGGGGATATCCATAAGACATCCAATTTGGGGATCCATTTGTCATGCATGTCCTGAGGATATACGAAGGACCGATCGAATGATAATAATATAGAACGATACCTATAAATAATATATGTATACCTGTCATTGCGGTTGAATGACCTAAAAACTGATTCCTCTATCCTTTACCTTGAAGACCTGCCATTTTCGGAAAAATTTTCCAAGTATTCGCGATAGCCTCGCAAAGTCCCGAAACGTATTTTGAAATATCCTGAATGGTTCGAAAGATGTCTTAAAATGTCATATGGATGTCCAATCAAAACATCCTCACGACGGTCCAAAGGGCGGACATCTGGGGATCCATAGTATATCCAATGGCCATCCATAGGACTATTCTGGATATTCCATGGATATCCAGCATATCCCGAGAAAATATCCGAGGAATATTGGAATGGTAGAAAGTTGTGCCCAGCTATTTTTGTTCCCTTAGAATGCTGGAGGAACAACTATCAATACGCATAGGCGATGGGAGAGTGGATTTTAAAAAAAATTTCGTTTCGTATAAAAAAAAAAACAATCGAAGACATGTCATAGTGTAAAGTCAGTTACTGAAAAGTCTAAAATAGTTTTATTGATTTCAAATTTCTTAAAACATGAAAACACGTGTAGAAAAGCGTATAAATAAATAAGTAGATAAATAATCAACATTACGTAAGTCTGAGAGAGTAGTAATTGGGTTAAAATTATTTCAGTATATGCATAGATGACGTATATCTACTGGAACTAAAGTTCATCGGAAAACGCAATGAGAATACAAGTTGAAGAAACCTTGAAAATTGCTTCGTCCAATTTTCGAAACCACCGTCTACAGTGAGGTTATTATTTTTTGTTTGTCTTCAACTACTATAATTACCGTGAATACTAATAAATTACAGTCTTAACTCAATCATATAAAGGATAAAGAAAAAATGTCAGATCACTATTCATTTAGGCTTTCGCTTTATCGTCCCGGTGTTAGAATTTCCCGTGCTATTCGAAGAATCGGTACTCGAAGATTGCTCGTTATTTTTTTTAAAAAACATCGGAATCCCGGACTTATTTTCTGCGTTATTCGGTGTGAGTGAAATATCTGTTACTTTATCGATAGCAACAGCCTCAACCTTTTGCACGATCTCCGCCTTCTCGGCATACACTGGGCTCCAGGCCTTTTCTTCCTTCCTCTTCGAGAACGAAGGGATCCTAGTGACCTTCGGCTTCTCTTTTATCGGCGGTTTATCCCCGATCCCAAAGGCTTGATCTCTGTCAAAACTTTTATCCTTCTCCGTATTTCGTATATTCTGACATTCCGGCGACGGTATAGCTGACACTTTTGGAATATTCTTGTGGTCCCTAACTTTGCAGGGATTCGTCGATGGCTTTATGATGATCTTCGGCTGCTTCGTCAGGTTCTTTGAAGTGTTGGGAGTTATTATTATCTTCGGTTCCTTTTTGTCCGGACTCTCGTCCAAGTACCTACCACTCGTCATATTCGACAAAGTGTGGCTTAGGCTTTGACCAGACTGTCCCAAAAGGTTACCAACCCTCGGCGTGATCACGATCTTCGGTTCCGCGGGTCCTTTCGGTTCCCAACTTTGCTGGTAAGGGTGACTCAAAGTTCCCAAACTATTCCCAGAGTTGGAATTACTACCCTCCCCCAGTATCGTTACCAGCGTCTCTTTGACATTCGGAATGGTGATAACGGCTGGTGAAATGTCTCCGTCGCTTCGGCTGCACGTCGCCGTCACCAATGGCTTGTACCAGTTCGGGTTCCCGATGGTCAGATCCGGCGCTAGCCCCGGAGATCCTAAGGGCTGCGCCTTCACTTTCGAGTTGGAACGCTTCGGCCGGTACCAGTTCGGGTTTCCAGCGCCCAGGGCGACCTTGCAGGGATCGTTGAGGCTCAGGGCAGAAACCTGAGCATCGTCCTCCTGCCTCAGCTCCATGGCGTTTAGGGCAGTCCCGTGAACGTGGCCGCTGATGTTTCCAGAGCTTTGGGACTGATTCATGGGAGACTTGGTCGTGGGCGGATCCTCCTTGCGGTTCAGGGTCTCGATAAGGTTCGGGTCAGAGTTGTTCCTGACGGTAGAGTCTTGGCGCTTCAGCAGCGGCCCGACGTGAAGGTTCGTGGTTATGGGTTCCGGCTCGAACTGGGATTCCCTCTCTTCCGCTAAGTCGAGGCTTTTCGAGGTTCCGAATACCCTGGGGGGAGGAAGTGGCGGAAGATTTTGTCCCAGAGGAGAATTATTCTTGTAATCCTTCAGAGAGTTTCCGTAATGTTTCGGTATGAAGAGGCTGTTCGGGGCCGGAAGAGACCGCCGCTTCTCTATATCTGGTAGCACCTTGGGATACTTCCTCCGCTTTATGGTCTTCAAGGCTTCTTCCGGGCTGATGGAGTCCCTTTCTTCAGTCGGTTCACGACACGTCACATTGATGTCATCGCCTTTCAGTTTCCCCCCGAAGGTTGTGAGCTTCGGTGCTGATTGGAGGCCGTAAATCTCCTCCGAGGACACTTGGTCGTACAGGTTTTCGCTGCCTGGTTTCTTTGAAGAGGCTGAAACTTCGCTGGAACTTTGAGGGGAGCCAATCCTCGGCAGACGGGACTTCAGCTTCGGGTTCACCCTCGCGTAAAGACTGCTAGTGCTCCCGGAATCGGACTCGCATATCTTCTGACTCGAGAAGGTCACAGGTTTCTGGTTTCTGAAGACACTGTCCATCGGCAGCGGGTCGCTCTTGGAGTGGTGATGCTCGATTACGACGACTTGCGGGGCGGTGAGAACCGAGCTTGAATCAGGAGTCTCTGACTTCAATTCGTCCAACCGGTTCACGTAAGATTCTCCATCGCTGTGGACCAGCTCGATCGGTACTTGGTTCAGCACAGACTCCGTCCTGGTTGCTGGAGTGGCGTCGATGGCCACAGAGACCTTAGGCACCCTGGAAGGCTTCAGTTTCTTCCCTGGTCGAACTGTGATGGTAGAATTTTCCTCGTAGATCGGTTCCTCCTTCATGTTCATTATCTTCTCGAGCTGCAGCCTCCGCCGCTCCTCCTCCTGTTCCTTTGTCAGTTTTTCCTGATGCTCCTTCTGTAGGGTCTCTCGAGTTTTCCGCAAGAATCTCGGCGAGCACCTGATAAAGGAAAGACAGTTGCTTAGTGGCGAATTAAATCAGACGGTTGGAACTATTCCGAGGAATTAATTGGAGCTTCAGAGGGGGAAAATAAAGAATGACTGTTAGCGAGCTTCGGCGTGTACTTAGCCGACCCTAAAAGCTTGTTAACGAAACAAAGGGCGAGCAAAAACCGCAGGACTTTAATTTAAGTTTCCCGCGTCAATTGCAGGTCTCGGATTATCAAATTTGGGTAATTAAAACCTCGGGACGTTGTAAAATTTTACCAACCGCAAAAAGCACTTTAAAAACTGTTTACGATGGGCTCAAGCACCCGTTAAACATCGCAGAGGGAGGAATTATCGTAAAATATTCTTCGTTCCGCCATCTTGAAATTTCGAACAAATCAACAGCCAACGTTCCGTTGACATCGAGCTTAATGCATATGAGCGTATGACATTTTTTAGAAAGGTATTGATTCGAGTGATATGAACCTCCTCAACGCCGCGGTTGACTGTGACGGCGTCGTGGTATCAGAAGTCAAAGTTTGCGCCATTACCATGTTAATTAACGCCCGAGAACACGTAGGTGCTAACCAACAATGACACGCCAGAAGTTGGTCGGCTGGATAGCTACTGACCTGTGAACTATTTCCTGTTGAATCCACTCCCTGACTTTGATGTGAGTATCGATCGTTGAGCTCGAATTCTGACGAGACAGTTTTGACCTTCTGCCAAAGTTCGAGTTGTTGTCGTAGGCCTTGTCGTTTTTGAGAACCTCGTTCAGGTCCGGTTTGCTATCGTGCTTTTGCCCAAGTTCAACGTTCTTCTCCGGCTGTTTTTCCAGCTTCGACCTTTTTGATCCCTCCTCTTTCTGGCTCAACCTCCTCTTCAGGCTCTTCTCCTTCGCCCTCAGACCGTGACGCCTGCAGTAGATGTAGAAAAAAGCCATCATATTCATCATCAGAAAAACTACACCGAAACCAACGACCAGCGGCATCATCGATGAATTCTTCGTCGGGCTCGACTCCGTCGTTGCCGGCGGATCTCCCAGGGTTACAGTTTCCCTTTCTGTTTCAGTTCTCGGATATTCTTCAGTTATCAGCGACGGATGACGGTTCCTGACACCCTGCCCACGACTCGGCGGCTCCGCCAGACCGTCGGCATAATCCAAGATCGGTGGCCTCGGTTTTTTCGGCCTCCGGATCGGAGGTGGTTCGGATTTTGGACTCCGGATCAACTCGGGCAGATATTCGTTCCAGAATTTCATCTCTTCTTCTCGATAACGGGTTCCAATTTCTGGCGGTATAGCTGAAAGATTGTGTTTGATAAAAGTCTGTTGAGATGTTTCATTACTATTTCATTCTACTGACTCAGGTTGAAGTAGGTCTCGTTTTCGCCATCGTATTCTGGCCAGTCGAGCTCGTACTGAAGCCACTCCTTCGGTCCATCGGTCAGGTATGTTGATCTTCTCGGGGCGTTTGGATTCCTGAACAAACGTAATTTAACCGAGTCAAAAGACAGGCTGATACAAGAGGTTTGAATAAGCAGAGCATGGTCCTTATTTCGTGTATACTGTTACAGTGGGTTCAATAGGAACCCAGCTACGCGGTACAGTTTCAAAAAAAATGTTCAATTATCATCCCAAAAGCGCTCGATTCGAGTTAGACTTTTTTATTCCGAGCTGACGCCACCGTGAAGATGTTTGTTCAGGATATTTGCTCAGCAGTATGAAACTGTTGTCAGTCGATCCCGAATAAACACCGGAATAGCATCGAGCTCGTCGGATGGAGGAAAGAGGGGGGGGACAAAAACAATTGAGGAAAGAGGTATTGAGATTTTTTTCAACTCTTTTTTCGTTTTTATTTACGCTCAGTTGAAATGAAATTAGCACCCTTGGAAGCGGAGTCGACCCCCCGCTTTCGGTAATTTGATTTTTATTCATAATTCGTGAACATAATTCAACCCTGAAGTGCTGGCGTCGAGTTTTAATGGCTCGTTTACTCGAGACTCGTGAGATTGTGTAAAATAACAAAACAAAAAAACAAAAACGAGGTTTCTCTAGGGGTCTCAATTAACACGACAATGTTGCGAATTACTGGAATGTCGACGACAAAGCGGATTCGGCTTGAGTAATTTCGGGTAAATTGTAAGCGTTCAGGATTCCGGGAAGCTTGGATTTCGTTTCAAATCTCCGAGCTATCGATCCAGTCCGAAAATTACCCCGCCTAGAATAACACGGCTAATGATAACGGAATTGTGTTTGGCGATCAAACTCGTGAATGGGGAAATTGGTGGACGGATAAAATCTGGCTTTTGTTCTTCAGGGACATTCGCGAGTCCAGCTTCTTCTTCGGCAAGAGCCTCGACGAACGCTCCAACCACCATTACCGAGGGCTATGTGACTGTTAGTCGTAACTTAAGACCTCCATTTACCGAGGGGTACAAAATCGTTGAATATCGTGGTTAATTAGGCTTTTGTGTAATTAAAGTTCTGCAAAACCGGGTAACGCGCCAAAAGCAGCCCCGCAAATCAGAGACTGTCTGAAACCGAGGAGCTAAGTACATCTGTTGCCGTCATCTGTCTAACAACCAGAAACAAACTTACTTTACGGATACGTGCGAGCGCCTATACTGCGAGTGAATAACCGAACCCCGACCACCGCCGTATCTGTGCCGAAAAATTGCAGATTGTATGGGGAGTGCGGAAAAGTTCGCGACGAGGGTCAAATGCCTCAAAACTCGAGAGATGGTCGCGGCGATAGCTTTTTGGATATAAAGTTATTCAAGTTAAGTCGTACAATTCAACCGATTTCGGTTATTCA
Source organism: Euura saliciscinereae (assembly GCA_018420115.1). NCBI lineage: Eukaryota > Metazoa > Arthropoda > Insecta > Hymenoptera > Tenthredinidae > Euura > Euura saliciscinereae. Next base: position 16,399 of record JAFFZH010013751.1, on the reverse strand, counting down.
ATTCAACTCAATTTCTCTTGATTCGATTAATTCAATGATTTTTGAAAATGATCCTCGATATTCAAGGTCATTTTTTGGAACTTGGTACCAATTAATATAATAATTGAAAACAATTCAGTCGACTCAAACCAATTCTTGTTATTTCAGCTATATTCTCAGTCAATTCTGAATATTTTTAATGATCCTGATCAATTTTAGTTTTTCAATAATCCAATTAGTTTCCATTAATTCAATCATTTCTGATTAATCCGGGAAAATTTGAACTATTTCATGACTTACATTGACACGTTGATTCAACGAGTTTTTCAAAAATTAAGTTGAAGCTTTATTCTCCTTTTTTCTAATGACGAAAAATTTTCCATAATCGGTCAATGCGTTGAGATTCTAGTCACTTATGAGAATGATCCGCTTTTTTTCTCTTCACAAAAAAGTAGCTTTTAACGTCCGAAAAGTATGATAGGAAAATTTCGAAATTAGATTTTTTTTGTATTTATGTCATTTCAGACCGTCTTCAAATCAGCGGATATTTTGTCAACTTTGAGACACCAATTTGAGAATTTTTTTATCTTCACGAAAAACGTAGCGGTCTACCATCTCCTCAATTCTTCACTTTTGCACTGCAGGTTAATTTTTTTTGTTCTATGATTGAATCGCTAAAAATTCGAGTTGATAATTTCATGCTTACCAATTATTATTAGATAATTTAAAATCCGGGGTTTTTCTGCAAATTGTTATTCTACTATTTCGCATCATTTTTTTCTTTTGTTTTCCAAAGCACGTACCCGATGGGAATAATTATACGCTGTGAGAAACGCAGCTGACTACTCCGTCAGCTCAAGTATCTCAGGTAATTGCGTCTATATTTTTCCCCACGGCCACGGTTTTTTTTTTCAAATTTTTTATTTTTTTTTTACTTTCTTTACATGCCAGTTTCGTGCTCCGCGGAGCGAATGTCGAATGTTGAAACCGTTTTTCTGTCGACTATTCGTGAATTCGATGAGAAAATATTTTCGAACAATTATTGAGGGGAAAGAATTTTTCACCAATTTTTTTGTCCTCTTTTTTTTTTCAATCAATAGCCGAAACCGTGCAAACTTGATAATTTCACGCAAACGTGGGCTTTGTAGATTCTATTTTGAATGGCGAAGTTACGATGTTATCGATAATCGGGGAACTGGAATATATATATATATATCTTTCTCTCTCTAAATTCACGTTTCGACAATTTCAATTACCACCGAATTTTCGAACCTCGCATGGATATCTATATCTGTACCAGGATCGTTACAGTTTTCCAGAATCCCTCTGACTGCACACCGCACCGCACTGCTGACCACCGTTCATGATATATTTGACGGGGATAATGGTTATTCCAGCTATTGGGTCTCGCCAGTAAGCTGGTCAAATTGCATTCGATGTTCTGGCGGTTCAACCTGTTATTTCGTAATTCATATTTATTCTACCCAAAGAAATATCGTCACTCGTCATTTCGAACATTCAATCATACGGTATTGAAACGATTTTGAGGTGACATTATCGGTCATTCAACATCTACTGGCTGACCACCTCAACTTTCTATGATTATGAATGTTCCCATAAACTTGATACTTTTCACCCTTATGCAGAATCTGGAAAACAAATCACAATAATTCTGTTGATGATGTAGAACAATTTACTACTAAAAACAAAAGTGGGCAGAATCTTCCTTCTTTTTTTCTGAATTATTTGATCATTTTCTTGCCCAAGATTTTTCAGATACGCCCCCTAGTTTTCCGTGGAAACGAGTCTCGGATGGCTTTTCGGAAAGTAAGGTGGCCACGGTCAGGGAAAACCGGGAAAATCGGGAAATGTAAGGGAAAACAAAAATTGGTCAGGGAATCAGGGAAATGTCAGGGAATTTCAAAAGTTGGTCATGGAAAAAGTAAAAGAAAATGCTAACGTGTCATAAATGATTCAGCAAGGTAATTTAAATTGTTGGATTTCCTAATCAATTTGCATCGAAATAAAATTAACAATTAGGGGTATTATCTTGTAGCACTAATGAAGACAATATTAGAATTTCGGTCAGGGAAAATTGATCAACCAGTCAGGGAAAGTCTGGGAATTTTTTTCCCGAAAAAAAAGTGGCCACCATGGTCACTAACGAATTGAGAAAATGGACTGATCTCGTCGGTTAAAATAATTTTCAAAGAATCTGTACTGAGCTGAAAATCTCAATGGTTTCTTTCATGATTCATCATCTCCGGCCATATCGTCCACCATCATTATGCTCGCATTGACAAAACTACGTTGAAAGTCGTTGCTGAAAAGTTCAAACGGAAATTACGATCCAGAAGTTCCCCAGATTTAAGGAAGTCATGATATCATGTGTTATTTTTTGTTAAAGATAACTTCTTTATTTTGTTCAGACTATTTGTTACTAAAATATGACACTACTATTTACATACAGAAACATGAGTCTGTTTCTTTCGAAAAACTGTTATTTTGGTAACTTTGGAAATTTTCAAAAAGAGAATCACGAAACGACAGTCAATGATCTCAATTTTTAGAATCACTGTTTCGTTGTTGTTGTTATTATTATTCATTTAGGATGCTAACGCCTATATCTCATGGATGATTTAAACGATATTTATACCAAACAAGTTTATTTAGGCTTCCCGTGTGCCAGCCTTTGAAACTTTCCCTCCTTTTTATATTTTTTTTATCGATATAAATCGCTGAAACGGTATTTGGATTGTCCCATTTTTCAATAAAAATGAACTAAAGTCGGTGGAAAGTCACGTGAGCACAAACGCTTTCGCGATTAGTGTGACGTCATGATTGAGTGAATATTACGATCGACACCGACTCACAATAGTGGGTTTCCATACGCTAGGTTAGTGGTGTGAGGTTTGGTTTCCAATTACGACGTCATAACGTGCGGTTCGTGAAGGAAGTCGTTACAAACACCACTGAATTCCAATTCCAAATCCACGATCATATCAACCCACCGAGTATATCAATGTGTCAATTTTTTTAGTTGACGTAGTTTAGTCGACGAAATTATAAAAAAAAAATCATGGATGACTCTATTATCTTTTTTATAACGATTGTAGAAACCAGAGTGAGACCCAAACGATGAACGGTGACCTTGCCATTTTTTTAGCTAATGTAACGAGCTTCTAAAAATCAACATGGATCATTGAAACAAATGCTTGAAAATTTTTACAAAATTTTTTAAGACATTCGATAGATTCTTATGGACATGTCCATCACAATCACTTGACCAATTCGGATAACATGTGCAAATAGGATTTCCAGCTAAATCCTACTTCCGTTTCAGAAACGGCTGTCGCTGACTTCGTCATTTTCGTGTTGAGACCAAACCTGCTACTGCAAATTGAACCACATATACCGAGACGTTTTAAATTTGAGCTAACTAGCGCGAAAACTGGCCATGTTGATATCGATCGATAATCGAACCATTCCATCTGTCAATATTTTGATTCGTTTGCTTTATCTAGCGAATGGGTTCACTTCCTTCAACGGGCACAGAGAAACGTCAAGATAGGATAGTCATTCATAATTACCCAGACAGCAAACAAGTTGCAGCAACGTTGCTGCAACTTGTTTGCTGTCTGGATAGTAAACTTAACTTAGTGTAATCCACAATTTTGAACTTATTATGGTAGACTTTGATAGATGGTTTTCATAAATGTTCCAAGTTTAGACCAGTGGATGGTACACAACCTAAAATGTTACATTGTTCTGTAGCCTGATGATGGCTGGTCGGGCCTGGCCGAAGCGTAGCAAAACATTGACATCCACTCCGACGAGTTTGATGATTGAAATCCAAAAAAGAATGACGAAAACGAGATACGTAAGCCTGCCACTTTATTTTTTGCATCTCTTGTATGGATAAAAAATTGCGAACTCACCCGGTATGCGCGAAGTTACACCACCAGGTCATCATGGCCTCTGAGAACAATGCCTCGCCGATATTATATCTGTCTTGCAAATGGTGCTTCCCACCGCCAACCGGTACGCCAAGGATGTAGGCCAGCTCCTCCCCGTGGACAGTGTGCTGCTGCTGCTGCTGCTGTTAAGGGATGATATAATAGCGATGTGACGTATGTGAAACAAGCGCACGTATGATGCAGGGATGTTCAGAAAACCGAACGTCGCAGTGCTGTACAGTCATACGACCGGGAACGAATTGCCTTATTGTGTTCGACTCGTACGTTACGCTAGTTTCCCTCTCGTCATAAGCTACAGGATTGCTAAACTTCTTTCCGCGGGCAACACTCGAAATTAGTTTTGAAACTTTGGCAGGATATCAAAGCCGTGGCTTCACCACCCTTTACCTAAATTTCCATCTCAGTTAGTCACGAAGTAGACGGCCGCAGGAATTATACGCAAACTTGGTTCAGAGTTTGATAATCTTACAGCTTTTTTTTCAAACTTTCCAAGCTCCAATTTAATGCAATGTGTGGTTCACTCACCCCGTAGTAGTCCTGCATCGCTCTGGGATGTGTAAAAACGTACATGTAGCTTTTCGGGTTAACTTTGGCGTGCATTTTTCCGGTCAGCAACAATGGCGCGACGGTGCCACTGTCTGACAACGCTTCGAGAACGATTTGACGATTTTTGAAGGCAAAATCGTTCGTAAACGTGTTCGAAAAATGACCGTAGTGTTCCAGAATCTTCGACAGCACCAATTCCGGCTCAAGTTCGTGGGAGGCCTGAGAGTGTATCAAGAAATTGTTTTCTTTTTCTCTATCGTCGATCGAGGATATTGAAATTGGACAAAGTTCATTCTCACCTTGACATGATCCCGCAAAACTTGATCTCTCTCAATGTCGAGAAGTCCGTGCAGGATAGCAACTGGTGGTAGTTCGTTGAATTTTTCAGACTCCGTAACCCCGTACATCAGATCAAATCTGAAAAAAATACACCCATCAACAAATTGGCTAGCGATTTACTTCCTGAGAATGAACGTTTCCTTTTTTCACATAAATTTTTCAAATTTCACATAACTCAAGACATGAAAAAATCGAGGGCTCAGCGTATGTTCATCATTAATTCCAGGCCAGAATCACCCCGATGGAAAAAGTCCACTAGATTCTTATAATCGAGATTCGTAAAGTTGCATCTGGATTCAAACCGACCTTCCAAACGTCTCTGTGCTCTTCATCATGTCCAATAGATTCTTTGGAACTACGGCTCCGTCCATGAGTGGAGCATATGCCGGAACGTGTGGAGGCTTATCAATTCTTACCCTCAACAGAGAATCGACGGGTCTATCCTGAAGGCAGTTTGCCAACGCTTTGTCGGATGTTTCTGGGCAATTCAGAGCATGTGCTACCTGGAGAGAGAAGATGATGTCAGGAATTCAGAAAGAAAATTGATGATCGATTGGTGAGTCACAGTGTGACGGGATTCAACCCTTGAACCAAAATAAAAAGAAGAGAGATTATGAAGTCAGTTTTACCACATAGCAGGGATTTCGTGCGGTATTTTTTCGCGAAATTTGTTGAAACCACGAAAGAGATTAGAATTTCACTGTGTCAATTAGCGGTGTTTGAGCCAACCGAACGACCCAACGATGTATAAATACGTGGAACTGACATGGAGCTTGCAAAGTTTCCGTTCTGCTTTGTCCTCATCTCGTCTCTGGTTTGCCACTGTGAATCGCACACAAGGGATACCCTTTCGTTTACTATCCAGCCTCTCGACGGTCGGTGACAAAGAGATCGAGAACTAAGGGGGCTTAGAATCAACCAGCTACGCCTCGAGTTCCACGTCGAAATGTATCGTAAAATCCCGAAACAGCTGCTCGTTGGGAAAACTGATACTGAGAAACAACCCAGCCAGGATTCAAACTCCGACGACCAAGATTCTCCGGCGGAATACCTCCGAAATTTGTTAACGATATTCGGAGAACCTTACCTGCTTTGTTACCTGCAGAGGCGCTTTTCCTATGGCGTTGGCGCTCAGGGCTGATCCAGACATCAGAATACCACGCTTGAACAAACCAGCATCTGAAACCAACGTGATGCGTGACGACATTTGGGGAGGTTCGCACGCTTGAATCAGTACTTTTATGAATAACATCAAAAGCACTCATTCAAGTGTATAAATGTCCTCGAAGGACCCTCCACTGGAAATTCAGATGTAAACCTCTTGTAACATCTCATGAGTAGCTTATACTGAGTAGCTTATGATTCTAATAAGATCAATACAGGAATCGTACGAGTACTTGATCCCCAAAAATGATACTTTCTAAGAGCACTTCTGACTATAACGTGGAACCAGTACGAACTCCGACAAAATAATGTGACATTACGAAGACGAAGTGTGCAAGGAAATTTTGACCACAATTGAAACCTTGAATAATCCGTAATTTGGAATTTTCATTGTGGTCTCCCCCACGGGTCAGTCCCGCTTGACCAGTCGAACTCACCCTTGCTGGCGACCGGGCTTATGAGCAATAGATTAGCGAAGATGGCCCCAGTTCCATGTCCAACGAGTGTTACTCTGTTGGGGTCACCCCCAAATACTGCTATGTTTTCCTTAAGCCACAACAGCGCCGCGACTTGATCGAGCAGTCCAAAATTGCTGGATGTGTTATCGCTGGTTCCTGGTCTGAGAAAACCTGCAACAGCACACGTAAGATACTCTAAGTGGCCACTTAAGCACTCTCTTCCACACCGACTCCACCAAATCTCTATTGTTCTCGGTTTCTTTTTCTGGATAAAATTTGTTCAATCTAACGGTACATCTGGGAATTAATTTTCATTAAATTGAGAGCGTCAGAAGTTCGACTAGTTTTCAATCAGTTCCAGAGTCGTCAATATTGGGATCCCAGGTTTGATAAATTTGATAATAATCTTTCACGCGGGGGGCACTTTCGTTCATATTTCTCAGAGCTCAGCTGGATGACGAAGTACTACGTTCTTCTTTTATCCCTTTCCATTTTCCTCTCACCCAGACGTCGGCTAACTGTATCTATCTTATACCTCGGTACCGTACTAAGCACTTCCCCAGCACTTTAACCTAATTTATGATCATGGTCTCGTGCTGTTTTTAGATTTTTCATTCTTCTTTTTCGGTCCATATCCTTCGCCTTTCTCCCTATCCCTCTCACGCCCCAACCTCTTTTCTTATTCTATCTTATCACGCCGCGTCAGAGTCATAGAGAGTTTCAATTTTATTCTGAAAATTCAATCTTTCAACCAAATTTCTTGGAATTAGATTAAAAGATTGCATAGAATTCTGTAGAATTACACGAAATTTGTTAGAATTTTATCTGATCAAACCGTTTTCAGTTCTTCACCTCATCGATTGGTTTCCACGTCCGGGAAAACCTCGGCAATTGATACCAATCAAAAATTTGTCACCCACGTTATAGGCGTTGTTTTTGTACTTCAATGAACCGCAAACTAACGAACTGAAATTCTACAGCATACTGGTTCTTTCTTCTTCGTTCTCTCTTTTGCATGATAAATAAGGGTTGTAATACATGAAGTGAAAAATCCATCAAATTTGTTCGATTTTCTTCTACCTTATTCAAAAAAATACTAATTTCAGTGTACAAAGTTCCTCAGAAATGTTTCCAAACTCACCGAGGATGCCGAGGCGAAAATTAATCGTTACAAAAACTACGTCTCCGTAGCTGGCCAGCATGGTACCGTCGTAAGGGTTGCCGCTGTTCCACTCGAAGCTCTCACCGTGGATGAACACCATCACCGGATATCTTCGCGAACGCTGTCCTGAAACAATATAAAAACGTTATTTCACCCATAGTTTATTCCACGAGGTCCAGGTAATTTCTCCATCCCATGGATCCGGGTCAGGTGTGTGGATATGGTATGGGTACAGCGTAGAATACACAATTACGCTGGCGGGTGCAGACCCGCCGGGGTAAGCACTCGCGGAATTACTCGGGACCCCGAAGCACTCGTTACAAAGGCCCTTGTTCATACTCAATTTTTTTTTGTCTCTCTCTCTCTCTCTCTTTTCACTTCGTTCTTTTTTGACGTACTTATTCTCTACCTGCGAGCTGTACTCTGATTTTTTTTGGTCCACCCCGCTGCGGCAAACATCACCGCTCAACCTGCTCCGAAAAAGAGCTTTTTGATATTTTCAAGATAAATAATTGAGATTTAAATAACGTCGGTGAAGATTGTCAATTTCGGATATCGTCTCACCAACCGGATCCTTGATTCTCAGCCTCAAAACAAGGAGGATTTTCGACTGCACAGATTTATAAGATCAGAAGAACGGATCACCCAGAAGATGCTTTTTTGCAATATGGATTTTTGTACGCTTTCACTATTTTTTTTTTATCAATGAAAAATGAATTTGTCAAATGATCGATAGGATATGGTCAGTTTTTCTCAGTAAGGTATCTTCGTCTTTGGAGAAAGTGGATTGCATCGACTAGGTCAGTTTCTGGCTCGCAGTTCAATTGCAATTCATTTTCGGCGTGGTCGATTCACCTTGCGTTTTCGATATAAGGGCATAAACTCAACTTTTTTTGGAAGTGTAATATATGGAGGCCCGGAGCCTCCAACGTCCGGCCTACTCGGATGGTAAAGGTGAAGAAAAAACTAAAAAGAAGAAAAAAAACTCTTCGATTCACGACTCATGACCTACATATGTCATATACTTGTCCCATTCGCCTCGTCTGTGCGTTAATGCACGTGCGAGTCTCTGCTGGGTTGATATTCCAGTAGAATTTAAAGGTTCAACCAGCAATAAATCAAGTTTATTTCCATGGGGTTCTTAGAAATTTATATATTCTGATGAAAAAAAAAATTGTATAAGGGGGGGACACCACAATTTCTCACTTTTCATTTTAGAAGCAAAAAAAAAAAAAACAAGAAAAAAAGTCGAATTTGAACTTCCTCGCAGCAACATATCGACTATAGGAATATAAGTGTTGGAAAATGAGTCATCCTTCTACGATAAAAAGACTGCAAAATATTTTCCGTGCTACACTTTCAAGAATCTTGGATTCCACACTTTATCAAAAAACCTGCAGAGCTTTTCTCGAGGATGTATGCTTTCAGGGGTCGCGGTTCCCCCGACCCTTTCCTTCCAGCTCTCCGAAACGTCATGTGTGACCAGTAAACTAGCTGCCTGTGAAGTTATAGTTCAATGACAATATTTGCTTTGTGTACAATATTGTCGCATGCCTTCCTTTAAATAATGAACATACACTCGGTCCAAGTCCCCCAAAGGAATCTAATAATCGATGAGGCTCGCTGATTGCTGACCAAGTCTCAAGAGTTAGCATTTCGTGTTTTCCACTCAACTTCAAGACTTTATCAATTCAAATGACTTCAACTGACCTCAACTGACTTCGACTGACTTCAGGTGACCTCAAATGACCGAAACTGACTTCATATGACTTGAACTGACTTCAGCTGACATAAAATTACTTTTCGGCAAGGTGTGCACCTGACTTCAAGTAGGATGAAGAAGTTATTCGTCACTTCTCAGTTTGACCTATTGTAATTATTCACTTCGCAGGTGCAGTTTTCCAGAAAAAAGGAAAACCATTCAAAATCGTCTGTCACAGTTTTTTTCTTCTTCAATAAGTACGCGATTCTATAATCTTCCTGAATTATTCGAAAATATCCTTCAGATCTTTTTATCTGATTTTATTCAGAATCACCCAGTCTTCGGACTTGGAGGAAAAAATATTTATAAAAAGTCTCACAGAGCTTTTTTCCCCTTTGATCTTCATCTCTCTTTCGTTATAGTAAAAAACAGTTCGTAAAAAATATTCAGTGCTGTTTGAAAAAAAAAAAAAAAACGGTCTTTTATTCTATTTTATTTTTCTCCTTCTGCATAGAATTTCAACTCGCTCGTTTATTTCCGAGGGGTAGGTTCAGAACAAAGAACTTTTTGTGGCTGTATGTAATGCATCATGTCGCGGTCGGATAAGCGCCAAGGTTTATTCAAGTGATGGTACAATTATTGATATACCGCTTTGGTTTTTAGGAAAATCGTCCTGGTCGTCCCTCCCTTTTTTCTTTCTTTGTTTTTTTTTTCACCAAAATTGAATATCAACTTTCCCGGATGCGTTCTTCTCCCTCTTTCTTTCACTCTTTTCATTGGACCAGCGTGAAAATTGCCCCTCTAACACGCGCGAAGTGATGGAGCCGAGGTAAATACAAATTTATAACGTTAATAAAAAAAAATATAAATTCTCCGCACGACCGAGGCGGCAGCTGCTCGCGGACGCGGTTTTTCAGTTTTCAAAAAATTGTCTCTCGACGTTACAGAGGATAAATAAAAGAAAAAAACTACCCAGGTCACCCTCGGTTGACGACTCCGCGATTCTCCGGGTCAACACGACAGTAAAATTTACATAAAAATTGAAAAAACGATTCGATGATATCCAATCCAACTTCGCACTGCATACAGAGGCGATTTAAAATCGACACCCTCGCCCACCCCTCCTACATTCGCAAATATACCGAAACTATGTGAATATCAATGAATCAAATTCACCAGTGTAGGAATGCGGATAACTTTTTTTTTCCAGCAATAAATATTGGTGAGCTTCAAATTCTGGAGACCGAGGGTAAAATTTGCTTTTAGCATTCGGAATCTCAAATTCGGCAAGTTCCATTTCCGATTGACTTCGATTCAAGTCAGAACCTGAAAGCTGCTGCTCTCTGAGAACCAGAGGATGAAGCTGTTGGTTATAATCGTTCCGGAAGCACCAGAGAGATGGCGACTGTGTGACCTACGAAAGGAGAATTCAATACTTTGCTAAAAGCTCGTGCGAGCTCTGGGTCAAACATGGCTGACGCCGGGGAATATCTACCCGCTAGAATTCAAACGTGTTGCGATTCTTCCCAGTTGAACAAAGAAAGCTGGTTCGATTTTTCTCAGAACTCAAAAGGCTTTTAAAAAAGAAAACACAAAAAAGCTCCCCAGGCTTTCTGTCAATTCTGATACTACCATCATCATTTCATTATTTCTAGTACTATTATGAATATCAACATCAATTATCAATATCGATATAAATATCAATATTGATAATAGTATCAGAAATAATAGATTTTGTTGATAGTTATAGTATAAATAATGGATTTTATTGATAATTGTAGTAGAAATAATTTATTTTACTGATGATTGTAGTAGAAATGATTCATATTCTCGTTTTTCTGCTACTATTTATTCATATTTCACGCCATTTTTACTATAATCAGTAATATTTCCGTCATTCCTTCTACTACTGTCGAGGTTCCGTTACTTCTGCTACTATTCTGTCATTTCTCCTTTTATTTCACGTCTTTTCTACTACTAATATTATTATCATCATTCTGTCATTTTCACTATTGATTCCTATTCGAATTCATATATTCATTCCCATCATAAATATTATCATCCTGATTGGACAAAAGAACGAGTGAAACCGAGAAACCGCGCCAAGTCGAATTTCTGAAGCTGAAGCTTATAATCTAATGGTAATAGTAATCACTTTGATTTTATTTCTGGTCGGTATGAAGATCTGGTTTGTTTAATAACTAGGGCAACGGAAGAATATGGTCAGTATTTGATTCCGTCGAATCTAGTTTTTGCAAGCTCCGAACAATTCCTGTCTCTCTGCGACTGGTCTATATAAGGCTATATCAGGATCCATCTTCTTGCGAAGGTTCACTCGGTATGGGAGTCGTGAGTTTTCAGAGTGCGAAGCTGTGTCACGAGTTTTTTTTTTATCTTTTCTTTATCCAGCAGCAACCCAGAATACAGGATGGGATTTGAAACTAGAGAAAACGGATACATGTCGTTGAGAAAAACATTTCACATTTCACATTTCAGAAACTCCAATTTCACATTCCTCTGACGACGAATGGCGAACGCGTAAACGAGAAATCCGACACCCTCTCCTCTCCCTCAATAACTGCACCAGCGTTTATTTTCGTTCTTCAACATCCCTTTGCTTCGCTTTCCCCGGATGTACCAACGTCGATAAAACGTCACAGGCTTCTTTACGGGCCAAAAATTGTGCCAATAATAATAAAGTCATGCTTCGTATGATTGAGAGATAATTAAGAGCGGTAATGAACGAAAAAAAAACTAACAAGAAGAAATATTCGTACATGGCTACCGATTTTCCTCTGAATACTGTTTTGTTAGTTGATAAACCAGTCGCAGTGCTATCAGATTAACGGCAAGTACTGCAGTTTTCAATTTCCTGATCAAGAAAAATTGAATGCTCGATACAATCATTTGACGTTTTCGAAGGAAGAAGAAAAGAAACTTTATTGTGTTCAGAATATTAAAAAAAGTTTTATCAATGAGCAAGATATAAAAAAATCTTCAAGACGTCATCGACGGGTCCTAAGGATTGTGAATTACGTCGGTTCCCTTGGAACCCGTCCCCATTATATGGGCTAGTAATAAGCATGAACATCAAATTTCAGGCGAAAACCTAAAAAATCGTGAACATTTTTCGCTCTCAATTGTGAGGCTTTGTAGCAAGCTTCAACATGCGTGAACTTCTACAACTGTTGAATTGATAAACTAAATTGAACATAGAATTTAGTGACCTAACCTAACCTAACCTAACCTAAACCTAATATAACCGTTTTTACCGGGAAAAAGGTTAGGTTAGGTTAGGTCACGAAATTTTATGTTCAATTTAGTTTATCCTAACCTAACCTAAACCCAATATAACCTTTTTTACCGGGAAAAAAGGTTCGGTTTAGTTAGGTTAGGCTAGGTCACTAAATTTTATAATCAATTCAGGTTAGGTTATCAATACAACAGTTGTAGGAGTTCTCGTACGTTGAAGCCTGCTAGAACCTAACCAACCCTGACGTAACTAAACCTAAACTGACCTGACTTGACCCTAACGTAACGTAACCACGGACTTATGGACGGAGCGATACCTTGCGGGGCGTGACCCAAAAGACGGAAGGGGAATCGGTCGGTCAGCCATTTTAAGTGGCACGGTTTACGCGCCATATTCAAACCAGTCGCTCTAGAGAATATTAACTACCAGTGAATTATGGCATCTAGCTCGGATTAATTACTATTTCTTATGTCCTAAAACAATTATTCACATTGTTTTATCAAGAATTAGTAATTTATTTGTATGAC
>JAFFZH010013750.1:17022-49969 GCA_018420115.1 Euura saliciscinereae | reverse complement strand
GTTCTGGATGTAACACATCCTCAACATCGATCAAGACGTAACACATCCTGATTGACCTCTCTGATGCATATTGCTGTTATCGTCCATTATAATATCCAATATTGATACGAACAGTACAGAAGTAACAATTTTCTATTAGTTTATATATTCCATTTTATTCTATATTCTCGATACGGATCCTCGATGTAGTATTGGACGAAGGTACCGCATCCTGGATACTGTTGTTGTCTGTCTTATCCATAGTCAGAGAGAGATTCTGGCACGTCGCGACGAAATGACCTGTGGAGCTGTAACAAAATCGCCTGGTCCGTGGCACGTTCGACTGGGGGCGTCGGGTCGTTTGCCCGAGTCTTTGATCTTCGCCGCTCCGGTTGACAGTGGGTTCACTTGGTCGAAAGATATTACACATATATTGTATTGCTTTGGATGAAATTATACCCGTCGTTCCAGGGTCCGATTAGCTGGATCGGACTTCGATGAAGTCGGAGGATTCGAGTTTCCTGAACCGAAGTATACATACGGTATACGGATACCTGAAACCGTTGTCGACTGTTTCGCGTTACCCGCATTATGTGAGGTATGGTGTTCACGGATGTGCGACCATGCGAGTATACGCGGTTGCAGCGGATCGACAGCGTATAATCAACCGCGGGAACAATATTGTTAGAAATTAGCGAAAATGACAAGCATTTGCAGTTTCATTTTTTCTTTTACCATTATTCCACACCGGATACGCCTAAAATTACAATTTACGTATCATGACCTGCACCGCAACGCGGGGATATATTATCGTGTAGTACGTAAAGGCTGTTTATTAGATACGCCTATGTGCACTCGCCTCCGCACAGAGGAATATAAACGTCACTGTACACAGCGATATATACTTATGCGATCATTTTCCTTCGACGCAACGGCGATTATGAGAAAAAAAAAAGAAAATGGCACCGTGCACGGAGACGTATTCGTGTTTAACAGTCCCACATGTTGGTCAATTCGTACGTGGGACTCGGAGACAGGTGTTGCTCCCAATGACCGTCTTCATTCGACTCTCAATTAATCATATTAGACCTCTATCAAAAAACGGATCGGTGAATAATTGTTAACGGTTCGAACAGACCAGGATCTGAATAAAATTATTCTATAAACTCGATTGAAAAGAGTTTTTGGAAAGATCGTCAATAGACCAGGCACAGAATATCGTGCGAATTGATATACGTGATACCGATTACGAATCTCGACGAACACATGATTTTTTTCTTCTCCAAATCGATAACTGATATCTTGAAAAAAAAGCGGTATGAACCAGACGTTCCTCATATTGTCAGATCTTCTCGTGGGATTCGAAATGTGACGTCAGAATTTGAAGATCCGAAGTATAGATGAACTGATATGTTGAAGAAAGATTGAGAAAACGTTTAGACTTTAGCGAAAATTGGTACTTTTTGATTTTGAAGATCGTTGGAACCTTATTATGCTGTAAAAACCTCAAAATTCAATATGGTGGACCTAATATCGTGCATCCAATCGAGCAGGTTGGGGAATTCGATGAGAATGGATTGATCAGAAGGTTTCTGGGATCGTTAAACACTCATATCATTCAATATTTCCAGAATGCCATTTTGGATCCAGATGTCTCAATAACTTGTACCCTTAATTTTGTGAAAATCCAAATTTCTGGAATTTATTCCAGTGATGTCAAAGCCACTTTTTCTAATTGCAGAATTTCACAATACTAAAATCCCAAAAACATTCCTCTCCATAAAGTCCATCCAGAGGGAATTAGTGACACAAAAAACGGAGTATGTCATTTTCTGCCTAACCCAGATTTTTTTCGTCATTTGTTGCACCTTTCCTGCACTGATCTCCTCATGTGGATGCAATGACATTAGGAAATCATTTTGGACTCTCGATCATAAAGGATATGGATTGCAGAGAATCTAAATTTCGCTCGGGTGATGCACCTTCTAACATTAATTTAGGATGTGAAAGTACATGAAGTGATCAGTGAGTTCCAGGGAATTTGAATAATGGATGAGACGACGGATAATTTGCTTCAGTCCATATGTTAATTATGTGTTGACTAATTACATAGGATGAGTGTAAAAGGGTAATAATGAAGAGTAGATGAGCGTACGTAATAATAGAAAACAAGGCACTCTAATAGATATGGAATCATGGAATCATAGATATGGGATATGGAAACAGTCGAAACCCAATCACGTATCGATTGATGTGGCACGTAGTGGCAGCGTAAATTTTTATACAAATGAAAGACAAAAAAAGAGGAGAATATAATATCAAGGATCGTTGCTGCAGCCATGGCGGTTTCATGTAGCGAAATATCGCGGCTTGAGCAAGAGAGAATTTACCTCAACTTGACTCTGTAGGAATTCAACTTTTTCCAAACCCGCGCGGCCTATAATCGTATATGCAAATAGTCAACAGAGCCCAGTGATCGTCTCGCAGTGATCGTGCCTTATTAAATCGTTCTCTTATTTTCTCCACATTCAATCGCAGGAATCTTTGTGCCCCACGGCTGAGGCCTGCCTTGACCCCGAAGGGTTCAATTCTCCATCCGCTTCCATGATGCTACTAGAATATCCAAAAAAATAAAAATAGTGCGGCCCAAAACAGCACAGATTACCATCATGTCTCTCGATGTCTTATTTTCTTCGGAGGGCAATCATTCATCATGCGAATGAGGGAAACTGAGAACAAAAAAATCTAGAGATAAGTTATGGTCAGTTATCAAAATTTAGCGACAATCTGGTCACTCTTTTGCTGATAACTTGGTCCAAAAATTTTGTTTTTCAATTTCCCTCACTGAAACGATGAAGGGATGCTTTCCAAAGAAAATGAGACGTCGAGAGACGTAATCGAATCAACATTTCTTCAACCAGGGCTTAGGAGACCGTAAACTCCTTCGTCCTGGAGTTTAACCGTAAGTTGCAGTAAGAGGTAAGCCTGGCAGCACGTTCGAGGCGAATATGCTGTTTAACCTTTGAGGATGGTTGGGTGTAGGACGTAGGTACGCGAACCCGAACCTCAATCTATACGAGTTTCTAGTTAACTCCAGCAGCACATAACGACGTTACGTGTTGGTATACCTGCCGGATCCATACGTTAAAGTGGATCTCGCGTCTATGTTACAGCGTGTATGCCGAGGTTGCACCTGCTCTTTCAAATTACTGTTTATGATTCGAATTAACTCCGCGCGGGTAGAGAGAAATAAAACAAACTAAATTGAGAGGAAGATGATGGATACAGAGCCGCGAAGCATCGACTCGATATTTTTCATTTCATTTCATAAACCTCTTCTGTCCTCGATCCCGAAGACTGATCACCGCAACGTTCGTCAATTTCTTGATTAATATTAATTACAAACAGATTGACTCGGACGGATTTAATCAACGCTGTAGGAAACTGAGAGAATAACTAATCACGTGACGTCAATCAAACTGTAGCTGAGTGGAATAAAAAAGTAGTATAGAGGCCAAGATCGAATATTAGCCATTGTGTGGGTTTTTTTTTCTAGTATTTATTAGAGCGATGGAAGGAACAAAAAATTGAAGGCAATTTGGAAAAAAAATGTATATATGCATTCAGTTTTTTTTTCCTTCGACGCTTCTATGCAGTTGGCGTAACGTTTCTTGTTCAGCTGGTAGAAGAGCGAACTACAGCAGTTCGTTGTATAGCAGACGGACGTGCGCCGCTCCATTCAACTTCTCCTTTAACCCTGTAATTTTGCGGCACCGTTGTCAGAGTATTGTTTGCGAAAAATTGTATAACTTCTATGCGGACATGTATATATATAAAAATTGCGGAAAGAAATTTCTCCGCAAATGGTGCTGCAAGCCGAAACAGACGGGAGAAAATAACGTAGCGCCGCATCGTCACGGAGGTTTCAATTCGCGCGTGCAATTTACTTATCAAATTATACTAAGATGCAATTTGAGAACTCTCTCGGCTGTTTCTTCGTATTTTACGGGAAACCGAGTGGCTCTAGAGAACTTCAAGCACGAAAGTAATTATAAATATTGAAAAAAAAAGACATTTCAAAATAGTAAAAAACATTTTAAAAAACGCACGTTATCAAGTAAAACTCGAGATTGGAGACACTTCGAAGTTCGAACTAGTATTCAGAGTGATTTAGAATTAATGACAAATGTTTTACAGGCTTTTTTTAAAACATTTTCCTTCACAAAATATTTTTCTTTTCAATTTTATATTATTGAGGAATTGAGATACAAATATATCCGCAAGAACTATAACATTTCTTTCAAATTCTTTCATTTCGAAATCAAATTCTATTCATTGACCTATAATTATCCACTTTTTAGCTTATCAGATTCACATTTCCAGAGAGTCAGAGAACTTTTTAAATATTACAAAAAAAGAGAGAGAAACGAAAGAAAAATACTCACTGGCATCGCTCAAGATTTTTGGAATTATAAAAAAAAATCCAATTGACAAAAAGATGAAAAACGAAATGATTTTAGATAGAAAATAGATAGAGAAGAAAATTTTCATCCCAATGTCATAGAAATTAAAAGTATGAATTATCAATACAAATTTTTTATTTCCATGTAAAATTTGTGTCAATTTTATTTTTCCAGATAAATTTTCAAATTATTATCTCATTTCGTGTTCATAGTTTTATTAGTGAAAATACAGAAAGTGGGCAGTACGTGAGATTTATGTTGAATATCTATTGTGTATAACATGAGTGTAATTACAAAAAAACCTTGATGATGACCCGAAATCATTCTCAATAAAAAAACAATTCTTTATCATTTCAAAAATTACTACCAAAATGAATCCTCTGCCTAAAAATTCACCGTATTTCAGAAATCTTCGAATTTCTGAATAATGTTATCGTTAGGTTCAAAATTATCCCCAATACCTAGTCGCGTTGACGTTGATTTGAAACATCAGTCGATCCACCCAGTCAACATCTACTCATCCCCACGAATTTCTACAGCTAAATACAGTCGCTGAACGTAGATACGTGTCGAGTGCGTATGGTCCATAGGCTAGAGGCACATTACATTAGGGGTGCAGGCCGAAGCATTGTGATGCTGCGGGCCGTGACGTGGGAATCATTGGGGTTCCCGTTGACTGCATGCGCCTGTCTCCATTTCGCCCCCTAATCACACAGTGAAGCGGGTCGCGTCACCTCTCAACGCTGACAAATTTCTGTTAAAGAGAGAG
Organism: Euura saliciscinereae; assembly: GCA_018420115.1. NCBI lineage: Eukaryota > Metazoa > Arthropoda > Insecta > Hymenoptera > Tenthredinidae > Euura > Euura saliciscinereae. The sequence continues at coordinate 44,758 of JAFFZH010013750.1, read as the reverse complement.
AAGATGATGGATGCATAGCACGGATACGTACGTGTGTATCGAGTAGACAGCCTCGTTCTGTAAGGATATGATGACTGAAGAGTTTTAAACTCCCCAACATCAGGGGGAATCCTGAAGAGGGAAGATCGAACGATATCTTCAGCTTTCCAATTACCCTATCTATGATCGTTTGACAGTTTAGATTCTATCGATAAACACGATTACTTCTCGGTCAAAGGTCCGCGCGTGCCCCTAGTTTATTTACTCTTTGTCTCTTTGTGATACAAACGTATCATGAGGATTTCGACGATATGTTTACCATTCTAGGTGAAGATTTAAGGATCGCCGATCAAAGGTTGTCAATGACAAATTGTCGATCTGAGAAACATTAGAGGTGATCAGGTCTTCATCTTCATCTTCATTTTGTGGTTGAATTTGCGATCACATACATTGGATGAGAAATAGATATTTATGTGGCATGCGCCGAAAGTAACTGTTTATTCGGCAAGGTCATGTTTTTCGTACGAGCCGTTGGTTTTACCTGGCGAGCCAAAGGCTAGCCTTGTAAAGCAACGGCGAGTACTAAAAACATAACCTTGCCGAACAGTTACTTTCTGCGCGCGCCCCATACAATATTTTTTACGGAAAAGGCATTAATAGTCACTTTGACGCCAGTTGAGTTCCGCACGAACTGCGTATGGGAGCTGCTGTGAAAGGTAGTAGAGAGGGGGTAAACTGCGGTACAAAGACTTTATTCCGCAACTTTGACATGCGCACTTCGAACTGCGCATCAAAGTTGCGGAATAAAGACTTTATACCGCAACTGTGAACTTAGCGGTATAAAGTGCCACTTGCCGGAACGAAAACAGGCGTCAAAAACTGACTTCAATGCCTGTGCCGTAAAAATAAACAAAAAATATCCAAAATACTGATTATGAAAGAGTTGGTTTTCTCTCCAGAACCATTTTTTTTTTCAAATTTAGAACGATTCACACTTAACGATAAAATTGTTTTCATCCACAGAGAAAATTGATTGAAGATCGATTATCTATATTCATAGAATTTGGAAAGTAGTTTCTTAGCTAGTTTCGAAGTTTTTCAAGTCCTCAGAGTTCTTAAGACGTTCTCAAGAAGTCTGGAAAGTCAGTCACCGCAAAATAATCAGCTCTTGATGTCGTGAATTTAGTCAGTTGAAATCGAGGAATGTCTGACACACGGTAGAAATGAATTTGATTTGATTTTCCAGCTGAAACAACCGTTTAAAATTGTGTGTCAATTTTTTGTATCAATTGTAGATTCAATTTACATTTCTTTTATTGAATAAAACATGAATTTTATTTTCATTCCGAGTAAAATAAAGCAGCGATAACAAAGTGATAACAAATCATCTGATGTAAACTTGATGAGATTTTTTAGACCACTTTTTTTTTACTTTGTGGTTTAAGTTCCTACTTCTAAAATTCTCTGGAGAAATTATTTCGAAAGTTACTGAAATTCCTAGGTCATCCCTAAACATCCCCAAAGATTTGCAATTCTTCGGAATTCTTCGAAACTTTTCGCAATTCATCCGCAGTAATCGGTATTCAATTGACGTTTTCGCAGGCAACAACAAATCGATTGAAAAGAATGAGTGTTTTCATTGATTTTTCCAATCGAACCACCGTCTAAATGGAAAAATCGGAAACCGTCTTTTGGTCTCTTATAGACGTCTTCAATTTTGCGTCTTGAAGAGTTGGACATTTTACGTCCATACAACGAATTTCAGACAACTTCGAGTTCTGTGCTGTCTGAGATATTTTTGTGGACTTTCTGGGACACGAAAAGGATGTCTAGCAAACTCCAAAGGGGGATGCTGTGATATCCCAATTTCCGTGCCATAGAATGGATCAAAGTTTGTTTGTAATTTTAAAATCCTCTTGTTATTAGCGCGCGATGATCCTGATCCGAGTCAATATTAGCCTCCTGAAAGAGATAATGTTGATATTGGATGTCCCATTGGGGATAGGGTGGCGAGATACGTCACAGGGTTCTGCGGACGGCTCGCGCCTAACTGCCTCCCTTCCATTGTGGGATGTGCTTTGAAGCAAATGCACATTATCCCCGGTACCCAGCATCCCATGAACCTCGATGGGTATATGTAGTCGGTTTTGGGCGCCCCGGACCGCCGGTATTTACATATCAAAGTGTCGCAGATTCGCCCCTTGATGTCAACCCCTGCGATTCAGGTTCCCAAAAACCCATCGACCCGAGACCCAATGGGATTTGATAGTCGGGCGAAAAGCTGCTAATGTATTTTTGCCGATGTTACTTTTTTCCCTTTTCTACATCGATTATTCGATTTCGCATAGGAACGGATTCTTTATGCCCGGAGAAGCCTCGTACCAAGCTGTTTATACTCTGTTTAAGTGAAACGAGCCTAAATGATACCTGCTGTGATAGCTATCCTCGCATGTCAGAGGGCAATGCCACCCACACCTTGACAATCCGCGTTTATTTTATGCGCCTGCCGTGTAATTTGCGAGTCCCTCGCCGTTATCGTACTCGAATTCGTGTAGAATCATTCCTAATGAAATTTCAGCGGTATTTTCAGAATGACAGTCATCCAATGATCGGCGCAAATGATGAGGATTAAAAATTCATGATCCTCGCGTATGAAAGATAGACTCGATCGAACCTTATGCCCTGACTAGGCAAGTCGAAGGGAGTTACACGAGCACGCGTGCGTGTTCGATGACGTCATGTTCAGGTCAGATAGCGTGCCTCAGGCGCAGGTGAGAGGCGTGACCTGAACCAAGCCAATCGCAGATGGCGAGGCGGAGTCAGAACTGGAAACGTGTTTGCCTGATCAGGTTGGATGCATACAAAACATAATAAAAATTCGTTCGGGTTATGAAATGGATGAGAAATTATTTCTGTGGTTCCGGTGCCCGAAGAAGATACAAAAAAAAAAACAAAGAAATTAATGAGGCATGTCGAGAATTTTAGAAAATCCTCAAGACATTGAAAAGAATATACGAAAAGAATCTACTTCCGGTGTGACGTAATCGCGTTGATGGGATTGTAGCGAGTGATACAATATGACGTGAATTAAATTTGTGTTTTGTTTTTTTTCTCCAAAGGGGACAGAGACCTCCATGGAAGATAATTTTGTTCTGGAATATAACGTTGGACGCTCTGAGCTACGTATAGTGTAGGTACAGGCGGAGGTGCGGAGTAGCTGGTCCTCCCAGCTGTCCTCCCACCGAGCCCAAGATTACAATAATTATCATTCTTATTTATCCTTCTCTCTTTTTGCCGCTATTACAGTCAACTCAATCCCTCTTCGCAATCTTGATATTCGACGCGTTCCTCGGAGGACGTTTACCTGTATGAAATTTTGTCGTTTGACCACACCGTCGTCGCGTTCTGGTAGGTGGTCCATGAACCTCAGGTAAAGAAAATCGGGTGAAGAGACCCGCGCGGTGCGTTTGAAAATCAAATAATTCTTTTTAATGTACTTGGCGCGCGACTCTACGGAGTCTTTTGATGCTTTATTAGACCAAAATTCTGAGAAAAGTGATTCATAATTCGGAAAAGATTGTGATCGATGGTAAAAAAATAGAAGAAGAAAAAGAATAATATCTGGAATTAGATTCCTGAATTAGGTGCTTATATTTTTGGAGAAGTAACACTTTTCTCAATATCGTTGAAGATATTGTCGAATGGTTGAGACTAATTCAACGGCATGGTTCTAAAAATTCCACTCAACAGAGAAAAAGTTGAGTCCAATGAATCAAAAACGTTATGTACATCACAATAACTTGGAACACTCCAAAATTAGCTTATCAGAAGTGCAAACAAGACTTCCGAAAATCACGAGACCATGCTTGATACGACTAGAGGTAATCTGCATACAGTCAGTATGGTAATTTTCAAAACCGTCTTAAATTTGCACCTCTTCACTATAATCGCAAGACGTCTCATCTTATTTGGGCTATTCGATTTGAATTCTATAAAAACACAAAAATTAATAGTGAATATCCTTTTACTGCCTAAAATGTCCAGAAACCCTCGAATAACTAGAAATGAAAGTAAGAACGAGAATCAATAAACGACATATGATGTGTAAGGTTCACGAAAAACGGTTTCAAAGTCTTACAATACGAACTGATAGATAAGGCAAATTGAGAAACGTAAAATCGAGTCACCTGGCTTTGACGTTCTGTATCTCAGTGATTGAAGATGGTGAAGTATTCAGACGTGGAAAATTTTGGAGCTTATTTTGTTGCTCATTTCTAACAAGCTTGACAATGCTCTTTTGGTCCAAATGCTTTACCATGTTTTTGCACTAAGATCAAGGAAGTCACGGACAAGTATCTCGATTTTACGTCCCAATAGTGGAGGAAAAAATTGAGGAAACCCTCCTATTGACTCTGACAAGAGTAGAATATGTAACAGGGTTGTTTCTGTGACCCAAAATACGGAACCCCTGATGCGTAGTTTCATCCAAGGGTCTGTAACTCCGTCCCTGTCACTGGAAGTGCATATGATGTCTACATAAAAAAATGATAAAGCACAAGTACATCTTAGATTGAGTTTATCAGGACGTATTGCTGATTATGATACATTCTGAATTGAGTGGCCAAAGGAAGAACCCTGGAAGCTTTACTAGAATACACGATGCGGAGGCCTTCGATATTCTGCTTGTAAGATCGATTATAATCGAGCCTATGGGTCGAATAACGGCTTAAGTCGACTCAAGTCATTTTTTCAAATATAATCCAGGTGTTCTGTTCAATCTTAGCCATACATCCTATGGATTCTGGATGTGTTTGCCAACTTTCAACGCTGTATAAGTTGACTATAAGCTCGAGGTACGAAAGCTAAGGGTATGAAAAAATCTTGACTTGTCTTTTTCTGCCAAAACTTAAATCGATTCAATTCGTTATTCCATGCATAGGCTCAATCTGATCATCTGAATCAGGGGGTTCGGAATTTCTGAGTCATCAGATTCTCGGCAGTTACGAAATACTGTAACGTATAACGTCGAAACGTTTAATGGTCAGAAGAAACGTTAATTCTCTGTAAAAATTCGTATACACGAGGGTAGTACGAAATACACATTCATTTTTTGTTTTCTATTACGTTCGTATGTAATCAGATCCCGAAGCGTTTTAGTTCGTTGTCTTTGGTGCCCTGCTTGCAAGCATTCAGTGTTACCCAGCTGTTTCCGGTGGGCGTAAACGGGGTGAACTGAAAAACGGGTTTCGCGATTCTCTTCTCTCCATACAGAGTTTTTCTTTTTCTTTTTCGACTGCAGTCTCCGTGAGCTGTGTCGAAGGACAGAACTACAAACTGCGGAGGAACCCCCCTGCCTACCGCCTTAATCTGAAACCAGTCGATCCAGCACCCAGCACCCAAAGGGTGCCGCGGCGTTGTTCAGGGGCGTAACCGGCGCCCCCTGTCGCGATACGTCCACGGGGTATCCGGGGAAATGGGTGCCCCATCGAATTATCTTACCGGGAGGCATCTACGCGCTTTTCGATATGATTGCAGCTCTCTGGTTTCTGCACAGCACGTGCTCAGCGGACAAAATCCATTGGGTATACGATTTTGTGCCCATTATTCCGTTGTTTGACTGTTCAAACGGATATTAATTCAATATAATTCAGTTTTTGTTATCGGTGTTTATTCGGGGAGGATTTTGGAGAATTTTTGCTTTTTTATTTTTGAATGAACTCCAGATGATGGTTTCGCGGATCGCAAACCACTCAAGCATCTGCGACGTTCGCCTTGTGGTCACGCGACGGCTGAATGAAGACCAGACATGTGCTTGAAGAATCGCACAGTATGAGAACAAGAACTGAGCTCTTACCGCCTCGCGATTCAATGAAATCCTATATTGGACCAGATGGTTGACCAGAAGAAGCCCTGCAGTCGATTCACTAAGTTTTATCAAACCCTGCAAGAACGTAACCGCAGCATCAACGGAGGTGACTCTCTTGCACTAATTGCTGTTGGGATGATAGAAATTTTCAAGAAATTTCGAGTTGTTTTTGGTCTCGTCTCTAAACCGCAGAATTAGGGTGTTTGAGAAATGTTCACTGAAAGAATTGGGGTTCTTGAAAGATCTGTTACAACGCTGGGCGCCAGGAGGACCTGATGAAGGAATTGCCAGGGTCATTGTTTCAAACCTGAGGCCGCCGACAAAAGAAGATGAAGAAGAAGTAGAGAAAGAGAGAAGAGAAAAAAAGAGATTCAAAATAGAGAAAATAAAGAAAATAAAGAGTCCCGTGGGAGTGGCAGCCGGGCAATCCTGACCTGCCCGCGCTACGATCCTTTCCTCGGGTTTCTCTCCGGCTGCGCTAGTGCTCTGGGTTGTCCACTGCATAAGGAAGAGGCGCACAATATGAGCTACTTAATACTTGCGGCTTGATTTTCCTTTGTTCAACCGCCACGTCACGCTCCCGTTGGATGGTCACAAGTACGCTCGCATCTGAACCTCTTTTTGAGCCTCCAGATACGAGTACATACCCCGACTCATTAGGCAAGGGTCTGCATCCGTAATTAAATTCGTAACAGGCCTCGTACTTTTAAGTGTCTTAAACCTTCCAAAAACTACCATGAACGACGAATCCTCGCGACAGAATTCATGAATTTCTGTTAAGGGGACCAGTAAAATCTTATCCAAAGTTCATTACACAACGGAAAATTGACTTTCTCAAAAAGCACTTGTCGTAAGGTTTCAGACACACGGTTGATCCGATTATGTCTCTCGACGTCTCATCTTCTTCGGAGAGCAATCATTCATCATATGAATGAGGGAAACTAGGATAAAAAAATCCTGTGATAAGTTACGATCAGGTATCGAAATTCAGCGACAATCTAGTCACTCTTTTGCCGATAACTTGGTCCAAAAATTGTATTTTCCAATTTCCCTCATTCATACTATTCATACAAAATGAGACGTCGTGAGACACAATTGGATCGACCGTGTGTCTGAAACCTTACAACAAGTGATTTTTGGAAAATTCAATTTTTCGATGTGTAATTTGATCTGATCAATGAAGGAGCCACGTGTGTTGAAGACAAAGGTCAACTGTTTGTAGATGGAAATTTTATGGCCTCGTTGGAAGAAAACATCCTGTGGAGTCTCTCTCTTAAAAAAAAAGCTGCGGCAAATCTGAGCCGACGCGTGTCACTCTTGATTTGACAGAAGGCTGGTTGCCCGGGGTACCCAGGACCGCCTACACACCCCGCTAGGATAATTCCAGCCTTGAAGTCTTAAGGGTGGACTTCACGCGTGCCCCATGAGTCCTTGGAGCACGCGTCCAGGCGTATCCAAGGGCGCCTCCCAGTAATCCCCAATCTTGGTAGGTGGTCTCCGACGAATTAAGGGACCGTTTTGTATAATATTAATTCGCTAATGATAATCAGCGTATTTTTTCTACCTCCGCGTAGGCCATAGCTGAGGGAACGAGGTTCGGTGTTTGTGATATAAATTTTAATTACTCTCAGACCGATGGAAGCGTAAAAGAAGCTGGGCAATGAAACGCGTAACAAAGGGGATCGGTAGCCAATTGCAGAGGGCATAAACACACACGGCTCATTAGCACGCCGGAATGAGAAACGAGAAACGTACGACTGGCTATCATTCCGGGTTTATAGTCGGAGGTGGCAGGAACCTCCTACCCTAGCGGGGCGAAAAGCTTCCAAGTTTTACGACAGGCGTTAAAAACGGCCAAAACACGTGTGGTCCTCGGGGCTTTTTTATCCACACCCACGAATACCTACGTGTCCTCGAAAACCGCTGGGTTGGTCATCCCCTTCCGCGAACGGAATCGCTAATTGCATCGACCATCAAATTCACAGAATCTGAATCAGGAAGGGGGTCTAATTTTCCACTTCCTACGTCCTACGAGTTGTTTTTATGGAACGGGGTCAGAAACTGGGCCGTTTACCTCGATATTAATGGCGTCTCGAGATGAGGGGTGGTCAGACTCAGATAGCTGTGGTTAAAAATCCATGATCCGGATGGTTGAATCGGTTGCGTTATTATATGGTGATGAGTTTCTCTCTATATACCACGAATTCATCACGCTTATAACCAGATAAGTAGATACAAAGAAGCTAAAATTGCTTCCTAAGAAAATGAAGTGCCTTTATGAGAAATGCCCAAGCGTCTTACTAGGATGTAGACGCGGTGGAATTTTCCGCCCTGTCATTACGCTACTTATATAAGCCCCCCTTAGAACTATGATGCATTCGTTTTCATGCTCATGATGTTTTACACTGCACCTGCTTGTTACACTGTGAAACTATGATTTATTCAAAGAGAATAAAACCTTCTCATTACCATGTCTTCAAATTATCTTATACTGATAGCGTATGCCCTTTGCTTCTTGCACTTGTAGGATCGATCATCAATTGCCTTTACCAGACCGGGGTTCAATCCTGAATAATTTCTTCGAGTGGTATCAGTCGTTACTGAAAGCTTCGTTCTTTTGTTTTTTACGTAACGACGTTCAAATTTACATGTTTTGTGTAATTACAGGCTTTTTTTTTTCTTAGAGACCAGAGTTTCCCTCGTTCCACCGAACGTCTAGCAATCTCGCGGTTACTCGGCGTGGCAATTAGCCACGCTGCTATTTCACCATCGATCGAAGTCTGTGGTTTTATAAATTCAGCAAAGTCATTGTTTGCGGTAAGAAAATATCCGGATAATTATGAATATAGTAGCCGCATGCGTTTTATAGCTCAGGGAAAGAGAGGGGGTTGAAAACTGCACCACCAGTTCAACGCGAGACAAGACAAAGTAGTAATCCAATTACTGTCGAAGGGTGTGTAATTATTTACTACACGTATAGCCGCAATGCCCTTAGGCGAAAGGGTTATCAGGTGCAATTACTCGCTTGCAATTAATTAAATAATGATATAATTGGTCAAAGCGCAATTAGCTGATTGATACACGAGTAGAACCTGCAGTCCGCGTACCTATTGCGGGGTAAGAAGGGAGGGGGATGGTGGGGGGAATTGTTTCATAGAAGTTGCATGCCGCGTAAATGCCGCGCGACCTGCAGGGTTGTAATTTATTTGCAATTTGCATTCAATTTGCTTTCTAGATTTTCCTTTACAGCAATGGTTTTCTACCGTAATTTCATATCCAACGAACCGTTAGTTATAAATTGTTAAACGTTCTGTACCGATCTGCGTCAATGATACTCATTTCAAACGATAGGAAAACAACTAAATGGTTACAATGACGAATTGTTTGCAATTATAAAGCCAGTGAAGCAATCATGCATGCAAAGGGTAATGATGCTCATAAAACTGATCAACGTTGTGGAGAAGTAGAGCGACTATAGGAAGTAAAATGTTGTGTAGTGTGCACAAAAAAAACAAATAGTGATTGGCATTGATTCAGGATTTATCTCACTTTCCGCTGTGATTCAGTTGAACATGTCGATTCCGTGCTTTGAATTTATAAAATTGCGAAATCGACTGGATATTGGACATGGCCCAGCCCTTTTCTTGATTCTGTTACTCAATATTTGGCAAAAATCATCATTAGTCCCACTCTGATCGTTTCTCATGATAATAGTAATGATAAGAAACAACGAAAAATGGAATCATTTTTCCCATCCTTGCATGACGTCACTTTGAACATTTTGTAAAAATTTCTTCTCAAACTGTCCACGAGAAAAAAAAAACTGACTGTTGAAGTGTCACGTCTGATCTGTAGTCGATATCGAACCAGGTGTGAGAAGCAACGCGTGTTAGATTCTAAAGATCCCTTCCAATTAGCGTTACAACATACCTGAATGATCGAGGAACGCGATTTTTCGATAGTTGCCCCAAATATCTTAACGACGAACATTGTTTCCCGGGTCATCCGCAGCTACAACGGGTACAGTGCAGACAAGAAGGTGGCGGAGGACCTGTCGAGGGTGCCGGCGCCAGCGGGCCCTTTGACGCCGAAGCGGTGCTCTTCAGGTAGCCGCAGACGCATTAGTCCCTCTCTCACTCGGGCCGCATCTTCGTCGCCGCGACTTTACGAGACGACCGAGGCCGCGGGACGCGGCTTGACCAAACTAAATTTTTTTTCTTCTTTTTCGTTTTTTTTTTTTTTTTTACTTTACCAGCACCGAAGAGGAACTCGCAAATTAGGTGCTCAGCAGCTCTAACTGACTTATAGATGAGATGAGACAAAAATGCCGGAATTTTGAATCTGAAACTTTTTTTTTTTTTACCGAAAGGGCTCAATTTTTTCTCACTTTCTTCATCTAGACAGAAATTTTGGGGATACAAAAACAAATTAGACGGATTTGAAAACAACAAAAGTGAAGAATTTTATTGCGGAAATTGACATTTCTTGAGCGGGTTGAAGGATGCGATCATGTTTGCAATCTATAATTCTGATAAAGACTCAAAATTCAATGTATATAACCGTTGGGCTGCCGCAGTTTCTGACTCCTATATTGCTAGAGCTAGTTTAGTATTTTTATCTGACGAATTTTCACGAATGAAAAGAGCATTCACATTGGACGAGTGAAAAATCCCTGTTTTACTGAGGTTATTTGATTTAAATTACCAGAAGTCCGAAAGGATCCTGAATTTCAGGTCTAGATTTCATGCTAGAGTGTCTAAAGTTTCATTCTTGACGTCATGTGGTGAAATAACGTGAAAAACGTCCAAGGATTTCGGAAGCTCTTTTCAGGTTCTTGCGAATTGATGCGATCTGCCCCTGCAAAACGCAACCCGAGTTCCTCCGAGCGTTTCAAGATGCGTGAAAACGTCTTCAAGGATGAAGGAGATTCATCGCGTGGAAAAATCCTGTGAATTTGATGGTCTTGTCGATGGGTGAAATTGACTATATTCGATCGCGTCGGCTCCTCGGGCTTCAAGTATCCTTCCAGTACTCTTTTGTGGCGTTCTTCTTTTTCTTCATGCGATAGTATTTTGAAAGCGCCTCCTCGAGATGGAGAGAGAAAGAAGGAAGACGAGCGGCTCTGATGTTGGCGCCGACATAGAGAGCTAAATCATGCCCTCATTATGAAGTAATTAAAACCCATTACTAATGCTATCCTTTATTGGACGCGCGAAGCGACTGCGGCCGACAATGGACCAGCAGTCAAACCCTCGTCTTGCGGTATAGGCGAGATCGGGAACGAGCGGAGCTTTGCCTAACCTTTCCTGTAACCAGTAACCCCCTCGACTCCACCCTTCTTCGTGATCTAATAACATCGCAATGTCCAGCATCGTCGCGAGTGTGTGGAGTGCGTTGATGGAAACGCGTTCCACGCGTCGATTTCCGTTCTCTGATTGGTAACTTCGGATTTTAGAAACTAGAATCTGCGAAACCCCCGGGTTCGCGCGCAAATTTGATTCCGAATCGATCATGGAAGTCAGGTGAAGTAGTACGTGATGGAAAATTTGACTGGGACGGTATTTTAGGGATACTGGATGCAGGAGGCCGTGACGAAGCCACCGGCGCCAGTAGGGCAGCCTTCTAGAACTCATTACGCGATTCTCCGCGCTGGGGCGCTGGGCCCCGACGCCTGTCGCGAGGTGAGCTTACGACCTGTAAGAAATAAGGGAAACCGAGGTGTAGAACCAATACCCAGAGACCCTACGGTGTGGACGCGTTCCTCGACACTAGAACAAAGGAACTGGGATTTTCTGTCACGCGCATCTTTTGTTCAAAGTACCATCTTGTTCACCGAAAGTTTCATGGTCTGGCTCAAAGTCCACGAGGAAAAAGAGCTTCTTCAAATTGTTTCTTGTGCACGTGACTCGAGGGAATTCATTCCGAAGTCAGTTAACTTGATCGAACATTTGATCAGCTGACAATTCAATGCTTTCACATTTACTGAAAATTAGGTGTCATTTAATCAACTCACGATTTAAGCGAAAACTCACCGAATCCGCGAAAACATGTTTTACCCCTTTTATTCTCCTTGTGGAGCGAATTTCAAAAATCGCTTCTTAGTGGGCGTTTAAGAAGGGAAGGGAACATGTTGCCCAAATTTCAAGTTTCTAGGTCAAGGGGTTTGGGCTGGGCGTTGATGCCACTTGTTCCTTTATAGATATAGAATAGAAAATGAAAGCCTTCATAAGATTGACTAAAAATGTGATGTCATAATATACAATGAAAAAATTAGGCTGTCGATTCGCTGATAGTTTATTAATATCGAATTTGTTGAAAATATTTCATGGTTTCAAGTTTCGTCGATTCAATCGATTTGAGGGTAAATTTTTGTTCAGGAAATCGCATTGAATATCAAATTTTCAAGACATTTGAAAACACAAGATTTTCTGTTAAATGAGGAAATTTGATATTTGATGAGATTTCTTAATCACAGATTTGATTAAATTGGTTTAACCAGAAATTTTGTGTCATATTCGTAGCTTCACTGAAAATGTTAAGCTTCTATGAAAAATGTTTGAACATCTGATTCCTCGAGATCGATCGAAGATTTAGTGTCATCAGTTTCACGCAAAATTCTCTAGGTTTTCATATTCGTGAAAAATTTGATGCCATCAGTTTTTCCTCGCCTCAAAAGAGATCAGAAAGTCAGAAACATTTAGATCGAAATTGGGTTTGGTAGGGTAACTTTGAACGGCGATACGTCGAAGCACAAAACATCGGATCGTATCTCTCAGCCAGTTAGTCACGTGCGTAGTCGCAATGAGTGAACAAATGTAAAACCGGAAATAGAAACATATTTTTCACCATTGTCGTGACATGCGATCTACGATATTGTGAAATAAACGGGATCAACACGCTTCCAGATTCCAGGAACAAATTAGGACCAAAATGGGTAAAAAAAAGACAACCTCTGTACATTTCATGTTTTCACATTCGTGCATTACTTCTATTGTTTTTTCTTCGTATCACCTCCAACACGCACATGACATTCCGTATTTGCTGTAGCATCAGTTAGATAAGACCAAAAAAGATAGCCTCAATTTTTGCCGGTCATAGAACAAATATTTTAGCGCAAAGTGAATCGGATTTTCACGTCTCCTTTCGAAAAAGCGGTCAGGGTGATTAGTCTGACGGAGGACGGACCTCGAACTGGACCATCGGACGAGTCCTGAGCATCGGTGCCTTGCGAAGGATAAACAAACAACGTTCATCGATCACCCTAATGGCGGGAACGAATCCTGGCGCCTGGGGTCAGCTGCACGGGTCAACCGAAGAATTTCGTGAAGACCGCGCTCCACTAATGTTGTAATCCCGAGTGATCCGTAATTAAATTAGTACCAGAAATTCACGGGTGGTTTAGGTCAGGATTAAAGCGTCCTGAAGTGATAAAAAATCTTAAATTTCTTACTGGTTGTTTTTATCCCGCGGTTCAGGAGCCCGGAGCGTAAAGATCGGTGGTAACGGAGTGGCCGATGATTCGGCGGATTGTAATTCCCTGGAATATCGGGATCCGGATTCGTGAGTTCTCGCTGATAGAACTTTGGGATAAATAAAAAGAAAAGTAACAAATTGGACATCGGTGAAAGTGGTCGTGAGTCGGGGACGGACGGGTCAGAGATGTTATCGGTCTAATGGTCAGAAGCCGTAAAGTCAAAAGTCACTAGCCGCCCCTTAAGGCGGCACAGTTCTTTGTCGAGGAGATGAACGCTACGCCGCCCGGTAGCAACGTGAAGACGCGAGGATATCCAAACGCTATCAAATTGATCTCAGGAGCTGGGAGAATAAAAATACAATATTCCATCATGTGATCTGAAACGCGTCTTTACCAAAAACCAAAAGAAAAATCAAAGAAAAAGCACTGAAATACCGCCGATAGTCTTCTTGCAGAGGAATCTTTCCAAGAATAGATATTTATGTGGCATGCGCAGAAAGTAACTGTTTATTCAGCAAGGTTATGTTTTTCGTACGAGGCGAGCCTTGTAAAGCAACGGCGAGTACTGAAAACATAACCTTGCCGAACAGTTACTTTCTGCGCGCGCCCCATACAATATTTTTTACGGAAAAGGCATTAATAGTCACTTTGACGCCAGTTGAGTTCCGCACGAACTGCGTGTAGGAGCTGCTGTAAAACGTAGTAGAGAGGGGGGTAACCTGCGGTATAAAGACTTTATTCCGCAACTTTGACATGCGCACTTCGAACTGCGCATCAAAGTTGCGGAATAAAGACTTTATACCGCAACTCTGAACTTAGCGGTATAAAGTGCCACTTGCCGGAACGAAAACAGGCATCAAAAAGTTACTTTTCAATGCCTGTGCCGTGAAAAAAGAATTCCTCGCTCTCTTTCATAGTTTTCAGAGATGAAATTAGCCGTGAAAGAACTCGACGTTTGGTGGTTTATACGGTCGTAATTTGTAGCGTGTGAATGCCTCTAATCCAGCGCGTGTTGACCGAAATGAAATGAAGTGAAGTCGATGTTGAAGCGTGTCATTAGTCGGGTATTACCGGGTCTCCAAACACCTCGAATAATCAAAAACTCCGTCAAAGAGAGAGAGAATTTGATGAAGAAAATTAGAGCAGAGAAACAGACGGTATACAATTCGGCGTGACATTAATAATGCATTAATATGAACCGTGAACCTCTAATTGGCAGTCCACTGTGGCCACTGTGTGTAAGGTCGTTTATGTTCGACCCTGCGGTACAAGAGTATCGTTCCTCGTTACGGTTTCGGTTGGGTGTAGATCCTTTACGCGGTGCCGGCGACAACCGGTAATTTTCAGTAGTTTTTCTCAAACTTCTACTCATCACGCCTTTTCGCCCCGGGTTGATTATGACGTTAACAACCGATACGTCTCTACTCTGAGGGCTATCCACTCGTTTAAAATCGTATTAATAACATCAAACCCACGTTTTTGTCACCATCGAAATAAACCGGGTCTCACAACCAACGTATGTTTACCTATTAACAATCGCTTTTTCATCGCTACTCCCTGACGCCGTCATTATTACACGTTAGGAACGGTTTTTGGTTGGTATTTTGAAAAAGAGCCTGAAGTCTTTGGAATAGTCTCAGAAAACATTCACTTTTTTTTTTACTTCTTCCGAACTCCACCGAATTCGTCCGATACCTTCGAGATTTTTTGACACGATTTTCTTTCACTAGATTGCTTTGGAATTGTTCAGAAACCACTGAAATTTTTTGGACTCTTTTTTAGTTAGAATTCCTCGAAACTCTCTGGAAGTCGTTGAGATTCTTCAGAAGTCATTTGAATTCTGCGATAACTCTATAAAATGAAAATTTTAGGCAGTGATTTGAATTCTAATCTTCCATCTCACAAACCTGACCAAAAAGGCTTGTTATCACAATTCTCATTCTTTCAAGATTTACTATTCCGCAACGAACTAGGATATCTGGCAATCGGAGTATGAAAATGATGCGTGTATCGCTCGATCATGATTCTCCTCGGTAATATAACACATAAGTAGCGTCAAGTTATGAGTTTTCGATCGTGATGCGGTTCGGACAGAAAACATCTATCTACACCTCCGGATCAGTCAGTGTGCCGGGCAGAGCGAGCCCTCTTCCTACGTATTGTAATCGTAAATTACATGAATCGTAAATGGTCCGACGATAATAACGCGCCCAACACCTGAGCTCGAAGGGCTGTACCCTCTCACATTGTTATCTCGAGACTTCAATGGCTGAAGACGGTATATCCATCGCTTTACCAAGAGCTCATTACTGCAAACTAGCAGCCTTGTACACGATGCCTGAACTAGCCACAGAGAAAATTCTTCTCAAACGCCTCATCCAGGTTTAAGTTCGACTTGAGTCCGTTTTGAGTCGCCTTCAAGCGAGTCAGCCCGGAGGCAACCTAGATCAGCTCGTAATTCAGGGTTCGCGAAGCTCTGAACTTGAGAAGTTGAGGTCTTACTTCGCAGACTGTAAATCTACACGTGAACAGTATTATCTCGCTCTGCCTTTGTCTACCCGGATCTGAAGTCTTTGCCCTACAGAAAATTACTACTGGATGTCCGAATTTATCATTCAACACTATTGAAAATGAATAGTTTCCAATATTTCTCTATAATAAAAGAATCGTATATTCGTATATAAGCAAATATACATTTAGTCATAGCTAAGAAATCATTCATTTGAGTGTATTTCTTTGTCTCAAATAAAGATTTCTTAATAGTTAACGAATCATCAATTTCCTTAAAATTCGCGTCCAGTTATATCAGACGATCGAACACGATAATGAAATGAGGATTTCTTAATAGTTAAGAAATCTTGTTGTTCTCTTCAAACCGCACCTGTTGTTTCAGTAGAACGATCATGAAGTTCAACTATGAATAGTTAATAAATTGTGTTATCCACGAACGATGATCTTTTTTTTAGACCAATCAAGTATTGACTAAGAAGTCATGTCCCAATTTTTTTTCACGTGATAAATGACTGTTGGAATGTCTTCACTATTTCCACCGAAAAAGATACTGCATGCCTGAAATATGCTGCCCAAACAATGCCCAGGAACGGGTTCGCCTCGAGCTTAGAATGATGCGCTTCACGCCGGTGAACGTATTATGACTGGCGCGCTTTTACTCGCGAGAGTGTAGCTAGAGTATTCAGCGCCGCTCTCACCTCTAGCGGCAAGCGTACAGACTACTACGCAAGAATTACATCAAATCTCAAACCCTCATGTAAGATTTGTTAAATGTTAATGAATCTGTATTTGAGGAGACATGATGTGATTTTTGTCTCAACCGAATGCTTCATTTATTGCGAATACTACGGAATTTCCACACCAGTTGAAAGAACATGTATATTTACTTCATGTTAAGATATTCTTCGCGAAATTTTCAAATGAATGCGTTCATTTGGTATAAAGAAACTCTTTTCTCGGTGTACTTTTCTTTCTATAAAGGTGGAGTAATTAAATGGTCTTGGATCCGTTTCTGACGTTTTTGAGATGTGCCCAAAAGATCGAAAATGTGATTTTTCGTTGGAAGAAGACCGTTTTTTTCTACCGCAGCTTCGGTCCATTCAACGAACGACAAGTGAATGCTAGAATCGATCCCTTGGATCCCGGCAGGCTTAGATTCTTGCCGGCGTTTGTACCATTGTTACAGATTTCCTCGGGCTCTTTGGTGTCCATTGGACGCGTAATTCGATACTGCAGTAACGTAACGGAGGCCCAGTTTAACACCCGAAGGATCGAAAGGAGCCGGAAGCGATACAATAATATCTTCAAATGAAAGAGACGAACTAGACAGGCGGAGAAGCGGTTCAGTCATCTTCACCGAGGCTGTAAGAGGAAGTTGAGATCGTATTCGGTCTCGATTTCGCCGGAAGCTCGTCGATACCGCGTTATCTCCTCTCTCGAATCCCAAGAACGAAATGAAACCAGGAGAAACGCGTGTCGATAAAAAATCAGAAATGGGAATAAAAAGCGTGGACAGATTGTCAGCTGGATTTGTTCACCTACACCTCAGGGCTGCAGTAAGTCCGATGCGAACCATCTGCCATGAGCAGCCAACAGTTGCAATCAAATCTATTTACAAAACATCGCCGAACCCATTTTGTGATTCCGATACGATCAGAGTACTTCTTTGTATCGAGGATTGATTCTAGTTATTACAGAGATCCCTTCGCCTCGGAGAAATTCGAGTTAGCGCGAACCTATTATTTGGCGCTTATTGCCACGTGCGGTACTCAATGTGCGAGATATTCGGTCTAAATTCGCCAATTTTGGGACTGAGAACACGATTGGTCATCTTTTTTTTTTTTTGTTTTTGTTGCGTTTTTGGGTCCTGGATATTTTTTCTACCTATTTCCGGTTCGAGAAAAGTCCAGTTCGTCTCAATTTTGGCGACTTTGACACCGTCACACGTGTTTAACGGACCGTAATGGCCCCGATCCTTTGCCAATGATCCGACAAAGCGTGAAACCGTTAATCACGGGAAATGGCGAACCAACAAACGTTCGCTCATTATTATTTGCCAGCAGGCTTACCTTTGTAACCCGACACAAACGGAAGGCGACTTTTCGAAATATCATATTTCCAAAAAAAAGAAACAACAAACGACTCAAGTGATTATCTCAACTGCAAAACTGAGCGCCAAAAAAGGCGCCCAAACCCCTAGAATTGTATCTCATTTGCTTGAAAATTGGTATGCTGCGATTTTTTGGGTCTCCGATTTCGCATTTGATTTCCCAATCCCCGAAGTCAGAATGGTGGTCAAAAACAGTGGTAAAAAGTTCGACGAAATTAGTAAATTTTACTAAAAATCTCATGTTATAGGCTTTTCTTTACAAATCATTGAATGAAAACTAGGAATTAGGTCATTTTTCAGTATTCAGCTGACCTGGTTTCAACATATTATTATATTGAAAAAACACTACTTACAGATCGTCATTCAAGAATTGGGACATGAATTAATGCAGAAATGTCTAAAAAATCTTCAAGGATCATCGATTTCAGCTCAAATCGTGAGATAACGCAAAAGTCATTTTCACTCATGAATTAGGAACAGTCTGAACTGATTTTCCCGACGTTCCTCGCCGTGCGGGCGAAGAGTGGCCATTTTTCTTCTCCAAATGATTTCAATCATCAATCGTTGCACCTCAACTTCTGTTTTGCTTTAGCTGTTTATCAACCAAACCCCAAATCATGAAATTTTATCCAAATATATTGGGTAGATTTTGCGAATTTTTTGTCACCATTCCTGAGCACCGATGTAAATTTGGCAATTACGACATCAAATGCGAAATCAAGGGACCCAAATCTCTGGTTTACGAATTTCTATGCGGATTGGTTGATTCTTAGCGTTTTGCTGGCAACGGTTTGTGCGACGGCCAGGTATTCTGATAATGGTCAAGATTTCAAAATGTTCCAGACTTGGAAAAAGTCAAAAAGAAAAACATGGTGGCCACTATAAAAATAAAAAAAAATTCTGACTTTTACTGACCAAATTAAATTTTTCCCTGACTGAAATTCAGAAGAATTAGTGGTTATTCAAGTATGTAATGAATGATGCTGATCTGAATCAATGGTGAACGAAATCGCTGTGGATCTTTTATTCTGTCTTGTGTTGTATCACACCATAAAATTCCTTGACTTTTCCCTGATCATTCTTCGGATTCCCTGACGTTTCCATGACTTCCCTGACCAGTGGCCATCACGTTGAAGTGGCTAATGTCTGCTACATCATCCAAAACCTGGCTTGATCGAGAGTTCGTAACTTTACTCTATGAATGGACTCTGATGTTCATTTGCGAATTTGAAATAGCCTTTCTTGCACACTGCTACTTCACTAGATGTCGAATCGCTTTGACAATCGATGCCTTTCCGCAGTAAGAAAGCGAAATGACGTATCGAGCACCAAGCTGTTTCGTCTGATGTTCGGTCCATCCCCATTTCCCCAGCCTCCGGTGTTCACGTCGAGAGGGATAATAAGCCTGGACGCTGCAGTACGCAAGAAAAGTATAACGAACGCGGTTCTTCCAAGTCTCGTTATGAAAGGGTCCTCGGGACGTAACCCCATTACGAACAATCGCTATTAGCGGGTTTCGTAGGAGGGGCAGCGCCCCGGTCCGCCGTGAAGAGGCTCGGGTGACAGGAAGGAGTCCCCGAAAGAACCGAGGAGGTACCGCGAAGAGGGTGTTGGGTTCCAAAGTTTCGCAACGCTGCATCCGGTCTCGACAATGCGTACCACCCGAAGGTGCGCCTCTACGCAGCTCTTTTACTCCTCAAGTTATGCCTAATAGCAGCTCGCACGGATCTGGGCGTTTCCCAAGGGCGAAGAGGGCAGCTGGCCTCCGTTCGACCCTCGGCACGCGTTCATAAATGACACCGTGCGGCCTCGCACTTTCTAAGTCTCGAATTTCATACCGCGGACGTCGTTTGTCTCCGGACCAATTATCACGGGGTCTAGGCTGGCTCGAAGTCGGCCATTTTGGTACCGAGCTGCCATCTTCGATAGCCTCGGATCAGAAGGCAGTCTAGCCAAGATATGGAAATCCGTGGGTAATAACAGCCACGTTGGGTCAGCCCTGGTAGCCGCGGTAGAGTATTTTCGTGGAATAACGAGGATGCGATACACGCCCGTTTCCCTGAAATTAAGAGCTCCGCGGACCTATCGTTTATCCCGCATCTCCATGCGAAATTATTGCCCTGGGGGTACGAAATTCCCCCATACAGCATGAAGGGGTTGGTACAAAACGTTACGATTTTTCTTTTTGTTCCCCATACGCGGCAGCCATGGCGACCATCGCGGTTTTATTTTTCTTCTTTTTGAGATCGTAAAAATGGGGGAAAAAAAAATAAATGATCGCTACAAAGTACGAGACGGTATAATGAGTGCGAAATTAGACCCGCAAATAGCCCAGAGAAATTTTTGGCTAGTGCCTCGTCGCACGGCATTGCCGTCTACTGGCTGGGCAGCCTTATACCTTGCCTCCAGGAATATAAAACGAGCCGAGATATCATCGCGAGGTGAAGGAATGAAACTATAAACCAGAGGAAACAATTACCCCGACTCAACTGCCCCGGCAGATGCAGCTAATGATAAGTGGACTGACTCGCTTGCAGCAGCCATGGTCGACTCTCGGTTAGGCTTCGCTCTTACTAACCTCGATGCTTCGTTCTCGTTTCATTTCGCGTATTATCTACCCCCTTTTTTCTCGTATCCTCATCATTCATCCTTTCAGATAGAATCTTTGCGGGCGATTTGTAAGAAAAATTACAGATCGCTCTACTTAGTTTGGGGCTCATGTATGAGATACGATCTTCTATTTAGCTATAAGCATGTGTTGGGATCGAAATCTTGATTAGAGTGATCCTCAAGGGTTTCTTGTCAAAGAATATTTCGCACCTCGAGAAACTTGGTATGATTAGATTTAAGGTCGTTAAGAAGTATTTCTTGCTGACATCGAGGATGATTCAAGAATTAGAAGAAAAATGCACCAAGGTGAGTGATTTATGTTACCAAAACTACGATGCGTGAGATTTTTGGCATCACACAGCATATTTTTAGCATATTTTTTCAACAATTAGAAAAAAATGGACTATGAGCCAGCCTCTGAACTTCTCGTTACTTTCTTTTTAGTTTTCAGTTATTTTGGATTTTGCAAATCTGACCTGAGTGAGATTCTTGATCAGTGGCTCAAAAAATCTTCCAGCAACAATTTTTACATGATTTTAAATATTCTTAATTTTTCTTCCCCCAGAAAATTGGACTTGCCATTTCAAATTTGGCAAATCTGACTTCAGATTCGTGATCAGTGATCAAACAAACTTTCGAGTATCAATTTTCATCAGAATTTAAATGTTTTTAGTTCTTTTTCGCAGAATATTGAATTGAAGTTTTGCAAAACTGGCCAAATTTATTTCAGGTTCGTTCATCCGTTCTCTAGATATCGTAATTTTTATTGTATTTTTTCGAAATTTTGTCATTCAAATAAAGTACTGAACCGATCAAAGCAAAAAACTAATCGGTTCTAATTTAAGAGAAGTTGCGTCGGTATGAGCACTAAATTTTATATCAACTTTGGTTACATTTTCGAGTTCTGCGTGATTTTTTCTTTCCAAATTGTCCAGATAGGATGAGGCTATCAGATAATCAACAACAAAACGAACGAAGAAATCCATTTTTCAAATTTCAATGGTCCACGATACTCCCTCAAATTGAAAAGCAAATCCTGGATTGACTGGATTCTTCGTTCACTGATGAATACAGAAAAGTTGAGAACCCAGATGGATAAAAATTTCTCAGAGAGGATAGTCTGAACAGCCAGGCTAGTCACGTTAGAAGTATTGCATACCCTGCAGGCTGCAGATCCTTGCTAATGGTAAAGTAGCGAGTTTTTTATGACAGGGATGCTATGAGACCGGCAATTAGACGCCTGGCATGGATCTTTGTGTATGGATGCAGACCACGAGCACAATATCACAGCATCGTACCGGATACCCTCGGTTCTACACACGTGGAGATATTCCGTCGTGTATAGGTCGACCCTCCAGAAGACCTATCGCATGTATAAGGGTTGTAAGAATTAGGCGTCTGCGCGATTCTGGGCGGCCTTCAACCTCTCGTCTTTTTTATCAGGACCTGAAGACGCACCGTTGCGCTTATTAAATCCATGCGGCTTCGAATAATTCCGCGTGCGTAATGATTGCTCGTTATGAAAAACGATACTTTCATTATTTTCACACACCATTGAATTTCATCCTCCCAATATTCTTCCTTAGTATAAATGCATAATCCTGATTAAAATCATGGAGTAAGGGGCGCGAACCCGGGTACAATCGTGATCGAGGGACGTTAGTGGATAATGAAACCCCTTGCAAAGAGTAACCCGGTAGCAGTTGAGGCCGTTGATTAGAGCCTTGCTCACATCGTGACCTCATCATGTCTGATCGGCACACGTTACACCGTCAAGATTTTCTGATGGTGGGTATATTGGGGAAATCTTCGACATTGACATCGTGGTGATCATGGGCCCATGTAGAAAATGATCTAGTAGGGCCCTGGATAGTTTTCCGTGATCGAAAGTCAATTTCCATATGGGAAAGTGCCTTTTATGATCCTGATCACGTCTTGTGAGATCGACGTGTTCACAGATTTGCGTAATCGGTGACGGAGGCTATTTTCTTGTGGCAAGCGAGTGTGGATATCTCCGAGGTGAAATGAACGGCGCATTACGTATTCCTGTATAAATCCGACGCCATTTTGACTCGACCATTTTTGCCGATCAAATCTTAATTGTTGGCTGGCGGCTGTCTAAGGGGGCGTGGTTAACCACGGAACCACGCGATGCACCGCGAACGCATCGGCTCTCTCACTATATTTCTCTTTCTCCCTCTCTCTCTCCTCTCTTTTTCTCTCTAGTCTCTCGCTTCTCCTCGGCATCGTCGATCCACGTTTCAATTTCTTTTCTCTGCTCTCTACGTTCGCATATAAGTACACACAGGGTGGTCATCCGGATTAATTATTCATCAACAATCAGTGTACAAACCTTGATTCCAAGAATTACGATGATAAGAATCGAATTTCCCCCCTTTTTTTTCTTTTTGCACCAAAGATTCAGAATTTTTTTAAGGAGGCCTGAATTTTGAGGAAGATGGTTTCTTTCTTCTTCTCTTCTTCATTGGATTTTTGTGGCTCATTTTTTTCCAGCTTCTGTCTTCTTGGTTTTCATAAACATACAATTTTCGGATTTCAGTTTCCTTCGAAATGATCACCCTGTATATCGTCATGTGCTGTTGGCAGACCTGCGTGATATGCAAATGCAGTGAGAATGAGACGCGGAGAATAATTGAGTGGAAGCGCGGCATGGGCAGTTGCAGTCGCTTCGCTCGTATTAACACGCTTAAAAATATACAATTCTTTATTCAAGTATATTTAGAGACTTTGCAATATTTCCGCATGAAAGAAAAAATCGAAACACTTGCAGAGGCTTTGATACTCTGATTCTTACACAGTCGAACCCCGAGTGTGAGCCACAGCTTCTCAACATCGTCACTGTCTTGCGCAGTGACGTGCGCGAATAGGCTGCGCGTAAGATTCTGCGAATGCATAACCTAAAATCGACAAAATCACAACAATTATCCACAAATTCTTACACTCTATACTTTGATCATGGATACGCAAAAAAGGAAATATTGTTGATGGTAATAGTCTCTACGTAACCTACAAATTTCTAGAGAAATTGGAACATTTTAACACTTATTTGAACGAAATTTTACTGCAGTCTGTTGCATAACGAATTTCCGTGAATTTCTACAATTCTTCATAATTTATCTACAATTTTGTTCTTTGAGAAAATTGCGCTGGTCATTTTTCCTAGAGCGGGCTTTTTGAATGAACGTGTTTCTGAAATCTTTGAATCCATTAAACAAAGATTAGAAAAATCGTTGACTTCTTTGTTGTCAATTGGCCTAATAGCAACGTTATTTGGATTCTTGCGTGCATAGATTTATGATCGAATTTCTAAAAGAAAATGCCAGTGGTTAGACCTAGTTGAAGGCCGGCATTCGTCTAGCTGAGGCCATTAGTTGTTTTTATCACAGAGTACTTATGGGTCACTTGCATGCGCCGGTTGCCGGTATGGAGGTACATAACCCGTAATAACGAATACGATATTACACAATTGTCCCTAATTTCAAACGATAACATATTCCTGACCAATTACATGATTTATCGTTCGACGATCTCCTAAATAATATCCGAGAACCGCATTACCTTATAGTCGCCGACTACCCGCAGAACCATGCGTTGTGTGTCGCTATTCCAAAGCACAAAAGCCTCTATATTCCACCTAGTTAAGCCAATGCTATGTTAGCATTAACCTATAGTCAACTACGACTGTTACGAGACCATAAGTGCTCGGTTTTAATGTCTATATTTTGGGACCGGATTTCTGGATTGTAGCATACAAATGGCTTCGGACGTTCCCTAATTGGAAGGACTCGGAACCGCTCCAAACTGTCATCGAACCTTTATTTCCCGGCTCAAAGGCAGACTTGGTGACGAGAACAGTGCCGGAAGCACGGAATGTCACGAGGTGATGGTGCTAAAAGGTCACAAGTGGTAGCATCACAAGATCTGGATATAAGGAGTGAAAAAAAGAGAAGCTCCTTGCTAACTGGAGGAATTAAAGATTGAAGATGGAATGTAGGGATGTCCTTGTCCAGTTGGAGGCGAGCTAAAGAGCCGCCTGTTATAAAAAGCGGTTGAGCGGTCCATGTTATAGTGGAGCGTAACTACAGGTGTGCATTAATTATTAATTATTAATTCCGCTAAATTATAATTATCTTGCCGTCGGTTTTAAACACAGGCTAATAATTGGTTGTTAACTAACCAGTAATTACAACAGCACGGCATTTATATTAAATCACGCGTAATTATATTTTTATTCATTAGCGTATAATATGATCGGACGAAAAGAAATTCCTCCTTAAGATTCTCCCGCCGATCGTAATCTCACATCGTTTTATTTTAACAACCCACTTTCTCCGTGAATGGTTGTCGGATATGGAGCAGAAGAGGAGTCGGAAGAGTTAACAGGGATGGTGAGATAACACACTGACAAATAAATAGTATGGCATTTTGAGGCGGTAGGTTGGCCAGTATCGTTCGTAATGAGCAGGCATTAAAAGAGCGAAGGGGGATATCTTATATGAAGCTATTTAACCCTGGCTATTCACTGATGCCAACAATTAGCTGAAAATTAATATGGTGCCGGTGTAATCAGGCCAGTAGGTACAGACGTTCCATCGTGGCGGGTGCAACACTGCTTCGAAACAACCTGCCGTGTACTACCTGCAGCCTTCTTCTGCAGCAAACCTTCTTCTCACGTAATGACACGTATTACTCTGATTGGCAACAATTGGTAAGAATTGACGGGCGGAACCGCACCGCACTATTCACTCTACACGGAGGTTACGCTACTTTGCTCTCGTTGTTTATGAACTTCCTTCGAAATCACTGTGTGTACCTTAACAGTTCCAACAAGGGTTCATCCGGATCCCAATAACTCATCGCAGCAGCAGAACCAGCAGCGCCACGGGTGACGAAGTGCCGCTGTTTTCGATGGAAACGAGCTAGTTGAATTTTTGTCCATCAGAAAGTGCCTTTGTTCGCCACTGCGAACGCTGTAGGTCCATCATATTGGTTTGAATCGAGTCAACAACAGATCAACGGAAAAGTAACCAATTTTTTGAAGAGGCCACACTGTTCTTGACGAAAAAAACTGCGTGACATACTAAGTTCAAGGTCATGTGGACAGAAGGCCGAATCGTGTGATGTGTGTGATTTTGGAAGCCATTTGCTTGGCAGGTTAGATGAGGTTAAAAATGGCGACGAGCATGGGTGTTGTATACAAGTTCTTCGGGCTATTCGTGTATTTTTAGGTCAGATTCGTTGAAAATCGTGGTGATAATGATTGAAAACCGATTATCCATACTGATTATAATCTGTTAGAAGATGGATCTGATGAACTGCACCTACTATAAATGGAAAATATTGATTCATGAATTCAAGTCATGCATAAGTCATTGTGCTGAAGTAACTAGCAATCAACGACCAATGAAGCTGAATTTCTCGACACATTTAAAAAATATGACTTTTTGTCTTGTACTGTCCACCAAAATGATCAAATTTGCTGCTGTGAAGTTTGATTCGCAATCTTCTTCAACAAAGCCAAGATGCAGTGTCCTCTTCAACACCTATGCTGAAGAGTATTGGGGCTGAAACACTTTTTCA
Organism: Euura saliciscinereae; assembly: GCA_018420115.1. Taxonomy (NCBI): domain Eukaryota; kingdom Metazoa; phylum Arthropoda; class Insecta; order Hymenoptera; family Tenthredinidae; genus Euura; species Euura saliciscinereae. Next base: position 18,607 of record JAFFZH010013750.1, on the reverse strand, counting down.
AAATGTCTTCACTATCTAAGACCAATCGTACCAAACATGTAACCTGAAGGAATCTATTAGTGAGACTATTAGTGTCCATCTGAAGCTGGCACGATGGCGATATGAGATCGAATAAAACCTTTCCATAAGGTATTGCGAATGAGTGCACTTATTCCTAATGGACTGCAGTGTGGCACGTGAGAGGTGGTTAAACCCGTCTATACGCGTCTCGGGTAATTCGTCCGAGTATAGTATTGCAATTACGAGTAATTGATCATATGGTTAATTGAAAAGCAATATAACCGCGAGTCTAAGCAGAGAAGTGTATAGGCGTGTGTATAACGAGACTAGCGTAGCCTTTGGCAATGTGGCAAAGAAGCAGACTGAACCACGCCGTCTGTAGACGTCTGCCGGTATAAAAGTAGCGGGCGAATGAGCGTCTTATGATCTTTAATTTTCATCATAAAAAGATCCAACAATGGACGCAACGAGAAGCGGCATGACCGTTTTACGGGCGAGTAATGGACCTGATGGACCATTAAATGTACCTGACTTACTCGCGAGTTATTATAATATCGTTACACACTGAAAAGTCAGTTAAGCCACTCCGCTCACTCGTCTATCCTCCCGTACATACGTGATGAACAAAAAAAAGTTTAATGGTTAAATACAGCCATAATAATAAATTGATTTGGCAAAAGATCGCGAAACATCCCACGATACTTTACCGACGTTCATTGAATTTTCTTACGCAGATAAATCTTGGAATTAGTTTTATAACGACGGATGAGAAATTAGTAACGCAAACCGTCAATCGCGGTTGTATCCCTAATTTGTATAAATCTCTATAATCCCGAGTCTTCAAATATCGTTTTAATAAAAAATTATCGACGTAAAAAAAAAAAGAAACGGATCTCAGTATGGTATCCAGTACGGTGGAGGACTCACGCTGGCAACATGGCTGTCTGATGACGTCTGGACGGGCTTGCGGTCTCCAAATTACAATATCGTTAAAACGGTCGACTCGAACGTATGGGACGCTCGCCCTGTTCACCATAGAATAATAGCTGCGTGATTATATGCATTATATGGACCTAGATTGGTACCAGGCGTAATCAAATAATTGAAATAACCACACGCTACAAAGACGAACGCTCGCGCGATTTCGTATACCCCTGCCCTTTCAGGATCCGCATCTCTTCCACATCTTCGCAATTCGTGTGTCTCGAACCTCAAAGTCTGTGACACGATGTTACATCTTTCTTTCGTCATACAAAGTTCACAAAAATATTCTCGGTAATTTGACATTCCTACTGGATTAACCTGTTCATCATGTCTAGTATCAACGTAACAGGAATAGTGATGTCAGTTACGTGGAAGTTATCGGAAGACTCGGTAGAGTCTCGCGCCAAGTACATTAAAAAATCGCCAAGTGCATTAAAACATTGCCAAGTACATGAAAAAATCACCAAGTACATTAAAACATCGCCAGTACATGAAAACATCGGCTAGTACATTAAAAAATTGCCAAGTACATCAAAACATCACCGAGTACATTAAAAAAATCGCCGAGTACATTAAAAAAATCACCAAGTACATTAAAACA